>CAAKHD010010393.1:80554-119914 GCA_901007705.1 Fistularia tabacaria
ACATGGGTGCGGCTTCGCTTGGTGCAAACAGAAAATCAACCAATTGACCTTCCACAACACCATCCACAGCAAATATACACACACACACACACACACACACACACACACACACACACACATATACACATTCTACTGTCAAAGACAATGTCATATAGTCGTTCCCAGGTGAAATTACTACAGAGCTGCACCATCTTATACAAGACCATACAACAGCAGACTAAAGTCCATGGCATGCGAACACACATGCAAAAGCACTTTTATTCCAAGTTTGTCATTTATGCTGCTTCATCCACATGCTATAATAAGTAACAGTTAGTGTCGATGGTCTAAGAATGATGAAATGAGAAATGAAGTGTTTTAGAGGAATGTTCTGTTGGCAAGATGGACAGAGCATTGTGACTACTTTCCAATAGGGACACTCTTGGTCCACCTGCTATTATACATTCTGTTGACGTTTTTCCCATTACAATGTGAAAATCATTGACCCTGTACTTATAAAATAAATTGAAAGTGAAAAGCTGAGGTTGACAATGACCTACATTAAAGTTGCCCACAAATTCCTTGAATTGAGGAAAAACATGAGTTGTTCTGATTAACTAATGTGGTCTGTGTACCCAAAACTTGCTAGGCCCTCATCCTTTAGGACCTGAACATAAAATAGTAATAGACCCCCCCCTTCATGGGACATTTAGCTTCATTAACTCTAAGTTTGTTATGAAACAATCACCTTCATTGTTCTTTTTACTGAAGATTCATACCAGAAGTCCAAATGTCTACTAGTCAGTGCCTAGAATGATCTTAATGAAGTCAAAACTCAGTTAACTACACTTAAGTAAAACCTCTACAATAGTTTTCTGTACATTCACATTCAGCGAAAAACTATACATATAGCCACTTTCAAGGAATTGTGTGTATTACCGCAAACAACAGAAAAGTAGGCACCACAGTGAAAAATAATTTCTAGAGGGAGTCATGCTGCCATGCTATTGTGAGAATGGTACCTGGCAACATGGAGTACCTTAATATTTTCTTATAGAAACATGATTGTGTTGTTGTCATATAAATACGTATCTATGACAAATCCATAAGGTTCCACAAAAAATGTGTTCTTCCGTACTGCTAAAAAAATAATACAGTGCCCTCTGTGAAAAATCAGTAAAATGTTACCCATTTCATCGTTTAGCAATTACCTATAGATATTCAGTGCCAGACCTACAGAACACACACTGCAGCCATAATAATGTTTCAATCTGAAATAAACAGTTGTGCAATGCTCAGCTAGGCAAGGAAAATGGCTTGACATTTAAAAAAATTTTTAAGTTGAGCATATGCTAATGTTGCATTTCTTAAGTTTTTCTAAGTTTTCTGGATGGTGGTCTTGAAGCACAGGCCCAAAACAGGGGGGTATTTTTTTATGAAGAAACAGACTCACATGTTTGTTTTCCTGAGTTAAAGAGAATCCCACTATTCTGATCCTTAATGGTGCCTAGAGCTACCAAATTTGATCATGTTTTGCCAGCATTGCTCAGCAAATAAAAATGTACTATGGCAAAGGCAGAGTTCTGACCTTCATTAGTACTTCTAGCTTGTTTTCCCATTTTCCAAAAATTAAATTACTCACAAATAACTCCAATAACCTAAAAAATAGCTATCTAAACCATTTGTCAGTGCTCTGACTGGTTAGAAGCATTTAGACACTAATGAAGAGAGAGAAAATGTGGGACTAAGAAAGAGAGACAGTCCACAGCCTGAGGACAGGACTCAGGTTTTGTGGGTACTCTGAACTTTAGGCGGCTCCAATCCTGGAACTTACACGAGCTGCTGCAGACAGCTAGGCAGTACTCCTCCGACTCAAAGTTATTCCTGTTGCCCCCACAGCCCCCAAACACGAAGGGAGCGCAGCGGCCCTTGCGAGGCACGAAGTACCAACGCTCCTCCATGGCATGACACGGGCCTGACTGGGCACGTGCCCAACAAACCGCTGAGATGTGTACACACAGGTGCAAACACAAAACGCATTAAATCAAAAAAGAAAAAAAAATGAATATCAAATAAAAAAAAATCCAAAATGAGATTTTCAGGATTGGACCATAAAAAAATGATAATCATATGAAAAACAAAAGAATGAGTGAAAGCCTGTTCTATGAGTGAACTCCTTTCTTTGTCTCTTACCTCGAACAACTTCCTCAACTGATTCAGTGGTTGTGGTAGTGGTGGTTGTCATAGCGATGTTGGCACTGCGCTCATCACTATCTCGTTCATTGGTCATGTCATCCACTTCATCATCCTCGCCTTCCTCATTATTTTCATCACCATCTCTATTCTCATCCCTTTCAAAAGTGTCTGACTCTTCATCCTCGTCTTCATCATCCTCCATGGTGGCAGGCTCAGTGTCTGCTTGCCGCAACATGCTGTGGGGGAAGTGACTGGTTGCAGTCTTTAAATGGATAATATTGAATGGTGATAAATATAAGGACGAAAGATACCTGTTATCACTGTATTCAGCTTCAGCTCCACCCCACCAGACGTCTGAATCTGCCCCGTCTCGAGCACTATCTGACTCTTGTTCAGCCTCTACTGGACAACAGACAAATTCCACCCCTCGGAAACGATCAATACCACATGGCAGCAGCATCCCATATTCATGGAGATTCATGGAGCGGTCTCCACAGGACTGATTTAAAAAGATTAAAAAAGCCATTGATCAAAACTCAGGTGGTTCTACAGGGCATCATACACACAACAGCATCAAAATGACAACATTCAGAAATGTCATTATTTTTTAAAGTTGTTGAGATTTCTTATTGATTAAAATAAAAACCAAACTGTGAAGCCCTTTATTGTTCTATGGCTGAGATTGACCAATAATTGTGAGAGGTCACGAAATAACATTTTTGGACACTTTGATAAAACTGAAAAAGGAGTGGAGATTAAGGGAACACTAAACCACCACTAAGGTCTGTGTACCTATTACCTGAGAAATTAATGAACATATTACTGTACAACAGTCACAACATCTTTGATATTTTCACAGTTATTTATCATATCCATTCTTAAAACTATAAATCATATTTAGAACATCAGCAATCACTGTCTTGAGATTTAAGCCAAACACAGGATTCTGATTTATAACTCAAACTAATACAGGCTGAGATTAACTACAAGGTAGATTGACAGAGTGGCCTATCAAAAACAGACATCAGCTTAGTCTATTTAGTTGAAACATAGCTATTCTGCAGTTGGCAGTTGCCATGGCGATACTAACTCCTCAGTTTCCAGGAGACACACAACTACCGAATCTGGATTATTATTCAAAGACACTGAATGCACCACTTAAATTTGAGCATCATGAATGACAGAAGACCTTTCTAAATTGAGTAATTTGTATGATATTATGTTGTAAAAGTATCCCCTTGCATTGTTTCTTGGCATAAAAGAGGAAAGAAAGGCCTATGATCTGCCAAAAATATGTGAGGAAGGAAAAGTGTTTTCATTAGGAACACAAGAGTAATGGCACATCTTGATACTGATAAAAAATATCATATAACTCCGAACATTCACATGAAAAATGTACTCCGAAATTGAAAGGCTCCTTCCCTGCATCGTCCTCCCATTTGCTCAAGAGTATCATGGAAATTGGATAGGTAATATATGTGTGATCCTGCTGCTGAAACATACAACCAAAAGCCTAAGGTCATTAATGGATGCTAAAAGAAAAGCAGGGAAGGAGGTCAGCAAATGTGAGTAGGGGGGTAATATTGGGAAATGCTGGCTCATTCAGTGAGATCGAATAAACAAAAAAATATGGCGAAGGCAGAAAACAAGTACACCAAGAAATGCAGGAATGAGGAGGCCAAGCGCACCACAGGGTGGTGTTTCCATGGCAACCTGATCTGATCATCTGTAACGCCTTGTTGTGATTTTTTTTACATACCAGTGTTGCAGAAATATCCTTGATAATTAGTTCCAGAGTTTTGTGAACAGTTTGCATTGGAGTTGACAAACAAACTCATCTATGCACCCAAAATTCATTTATCAGGTGTTAGATGCTGATCTAAAGTTTGTCTGTGACAGGTTTTAATAGGTTTGGAAAAAAAGGAATGAATATGATGGCTTTGAAGAAGCCTATAAGTAAATGTATTTTGTGCTGGTTTTGCAGATGATTAGACAAACTATTGAATAAAATTCAATATGGCCAAAATGATAACACTGGTTTGGAGTGAGATTTTTTTTTCAGTTATGTCTTTACAAATTAAATGCTGAATATTCTGTACAAAATATGTTCAATTTAAGGAACTTTGAGGCTTTAGGTGGAGGCAGAAGAGTAAAAGGTTATGCTTTTCAATTAGTGGTTTAAATATCACAACCTTTTAATGTTCAATTTCTATGGGGTTGCAATAGACATACGCCCGGGAGAAAAGGACAAAGATTATGTTTGTTTTTTTGTTTAAATAGTACATAACCAAAGGCAGTTTCACTGCTGCATCCTAAAAACATTGTAGGTTGACATTTAGTGTTCACTCTCTCACCTCTTTGGCCACTGTGTGCCAGTGAAGGTGACTCTCACACTGGTCCATACGCTCCTGATGCAAAAACTTACACTTGTCAGGAACGAGAAGGGCATCACTCACAAACTCCCCAACTGAAACACAAATGTGATTCTTTGTTTACGTACAGTTAGAATATCCTTTTTGTTTATGGCAAGTTGAGTGTCAACAATAAGATACACCTATATCATAAAAATGTTGTACCCAAGCAGCGGTATGGCACAACGATATGGGCGTGACTGCGGCACTGTTTGCGGCCTTTTTTGCACCAGTTTCGGATGCTGACGGGTTGATTGGCTTCCACAACATTTGTGATCTGCAACTCTGGGTAGACCTGGAAAAAAGCAGAATATTTACATATCTCTTTCCCTTATCATCTCCCTGAATAGTCTCCCCTCACTTTTCCTTAAAATAGCTTTCTCACTTAATTTATATACCTCTTGGCAGTACTGCAGGATGCCCTCTTTGGTGCCAATGCAGCTATTGGTACCGGAGGGGTCAGACTCCCATTTTCCACTCTGCACATTGATATGCATGTTGACCTTCCCACAGAACATGGCCACCTGGGGCTCGGTTAGCAAACCCATGGAGTCATCAGCAGACACCTGGACAGCAAGAGAAAAGATCACACAGCAGTGAGGCTTGCTGTTTTTTATATACATTTAGTACTTCATTTAATTGTGCTTTCTCTCCCACCCATCTGTCAAAAGTACAGCTCTGAGATAACCATGTTATAGGGATGCAATGCTTTATGATTTTTTCTATATTACTACATTAAGCTATTATGTGAGAAAATAATAACTGCCGTAAACATAATCCTTGTAAGATGCTTAGTTTCATCCCTTTAAGCCCTCAAGCCAGAAAGCTAAGGCTTAAAGTCACAGGGCAGAGCATGTGCCCTTTCTTAGGTTGTGTATCTTTGAACTCATGGATAAGAGAAAATGCTGCTATTAGAGCTGAACAAAAAGATAGGGCAAGCTCACACTATTAAACCTCAGCTTTGACAAAAACTGCAATCTGGGCCTTCTACAGCTGAAAGGAAATAGGATTCTAGAACTTATTGTCTCTCCTTCCTTTCTTCTGTTGGAAACACTTGCAGGAAGTGTCTTTGTACACCTCCCACTGAGCCCTCTGGTTTACATCTGAGAAGACTGTGAAGTTATGCATTTGATTATTCTCCTTTGAGACAGGAAGGGACAGGAAAATTATTTTTATCTGCTTACTGCGTAGCATTATAGATATATTTCTTAGGTGTGCATTGGGGTGGGTAAAAACAATGAAAATCATACGATAGTGATACCCTTTTTTTTCAAAAAGGACAAATAACACAATATGTGACATATCCTTTACTATCCCAATGCTAAGAAGTTGTTCTTGTATCAGAAATTATATGCCACTTTCCTTAAATTGCACATGAAATTACACATTGCTATTTGGGAGCTTTAGCGGGTCACATCAATCCAGCTCGTTATGTTTCAGATTTAATAGTAAAACTACAAAAGACAAACAGTTGTAGCAAGCAATAGGTAATGTAATGCACAGATAGCCCTGGGAGAATTCTTTTGTAAATATTACATCAAAAACTGTGTCGAGAAATTGTCCAGAGAATATAAAGAATTATCAGTTCATAACACAGATCCTACATTAGCTTAAATCATCATTACCACCCATAATATTTCATACCTATCTTAAATTTCAATTGTACATTCCGTTCTACTGACATGAAAGGAAAAACTACAACTTGTTTCAAATAATTTAAGTATTTGCTCCACAGTAGTCTAAGAATTCACAGAGTGAACTGGTTTGACATGTTCTAAATTCAAGGCAAGGCTCTAAACACTTGCGTGACGGTGGGGGATTTTGGCGGCAGACCATGACAGCTAGTACACTGAGGGTCATCATATTAAAGCAGCGCTGCAGCCGGGCACTCCTGACTCATCCTCGGCTTCCAAAACATGCAGCAAAGAGGAAGAATTTGTTGCTGATATCCAAAACTATCACTGAATTAACTCTAAACAGCATTTTGACTCAACCTAAAATACAACATCAAACTGCATATGATTCATCAAAGTTATTCATTGGCTTAAAATGCAAAAAAAAAAAATGTAATTAGAAAAATATCAGGGATAGTAGAGAATTCAGGATTGGGCGTTGAAATCAATAAAACGTGTAATATTTTGCAAGGCTATATTGTGCTAATATATAGGCACCAAGTACGATATGTTTATGTTTACTTTTCAGTTCAAGTTAAATCCACACATTTTTCAATGGGTAGATATATTATGACTTAAATGATTAATTTGTTTGCTTGTGAAGCAAACAAATGAAACAGTTTGTTTGCTTCACAACAGAATTTCAGAGGAATCCAAATGAGGAAAAATGGAGTGTGATCGTTTTGAATAAACACATGCTGATAAGGGTTGTCTGGGGGTTTATTTTGCAGCTTTTCCCAAAAGCTAGAAGGAGATATAAAAACAAAACAAGTGTGAAATGACGATGAATGTCTAAAAAGCACACACTATACCATTTTGTTCGCTAGGGAATGTGGTTCAATCCCACATCAAGCGGTGTATCCTGCATGTGTGTCACTGCAGCAAGCACTGATTGGACTGGCGGATGTACAGGTACTCAGGGTGTTTTATATTGAATCAGCACAGTAAAAAAAAAAAACATGTCGTGCAGTTATCTCCTAACAAAGAAAGATTTTTTTTTTTAAAACAACAAGAACAGAATACAATTATTTATGCCTCGTTGACCCTCTTCTCACCGGTCAAGAGCGGCGGCACTAGCAGCTGCAAACAGCAGGCGCCATCTTGCTAGTGTCAAACTGCGTCCTTATACCGCTCTGCTCAGCAGAATCGTCTCCGATCCGGTGTCGCCAAGCTAAAGCGGCTCGAATCGAAGCGACGCCACCAAGTCAACCACTTCGGCGTGGTCAGGAATCACACAGTTAAAAAAAAAAAAAAAAAAACATAACTGGGGAGGGCGTGGGGGAGCTCCCTCACAGGGAGCAATCTGAATACCATTTATCATGCAATGCTGTTATGTTGACGGTTTAAAAGGACGGATTAATTACTGTGCCACATTAGGTAACTGTATCTGGCTCTAGAAATGTCACCTGACGCACCACTTGCTCAAGCTTACAGCAAAGAAATGTTTTATATTTTTTCGGGAAAGCAATAGCGGCACATAATTGACGTTACACAACAATACAAAAATATCCCTCGCATACACAAGTCCAACATGGCTGAGCGAAGTTGTCACTGGGCGTCGAGCGGCAAGCCCGGCGGCATGACGAGCTTATCCCGGCCGTCTGTGCGCTAGTGTATTTGCGCCAAAGGTGACGGCCCGTCGAAGGGGACCGAGCACCGTTTGCCCCGGAACGGCCGACGTCGAGACAACAGCGGAATGTAAAAGCCCACAAATACGTGTGAATATTAAGCTATTGCTTTCATGGGTTATCATTAGGTCACGTCACGACAGCCGGTGCTTCGGATGTTTTCCTTTAGGGAGCGAGGCCCGCCGATGAGCGGAGCCTGGGAATGCTTACCCGAACGGAGGCTGGGATCTCCGTTACTCACCTCGGATGAGAGCGTCAAGGTCGCCACCAGTAACAGCAGAAACGCCGTGAGTTCCCCCATACCGTCCTCTCGGTATCCAGTATAGGGCGTTTTGTCCACTGTTTCTGTCACAAAAAAAACAAAAAAAAAAAACAATAATATCACCCCCCTTCCAAGGTAACGGTGATGTGAGGAGACACAAAAGGCGGCGAACGGAGTGATCCCGACCCCCGTGATCCTCCCAGTTCGCTCCCCAGACGGCGATGACGGAGGCAGGATCAGATCTGGATGAGCTCGGGTGGGGGCGGGAGAGGAGGTGGATGGGCGGGGGGGTCTCTGGCGACTGGCGGATCTGCCGTGGATTTTCTGTGCACTGACATTTGATATCACTCCCGACGTAGATAATAGCTAGAACATAGGTTAACGGATGTGGCAGGATACCGAAATCTAATCCGGTGGATTTGCGGGCCTTTCGTGCATTCACTCTCAAACCGCAGCGGGCAGCTGCTCTCTCACTTCCTGCTGTACATTCCTGACTGCCAGTGGTTTGGGATTGTTCATAATGTGCTGATTTGTTGCGTGTTTTATTTACCGTCCTGTTACGCATTTGGTGAGGATTTTTCCGTGGATGTTAGTTGTGTTAAAAAAAGGCCCCAGGCAAGCGCTTATTTTTGCAATTCAAATTAGATGATGATGTAGATTTTACAGACGTATTAATAATCGAAGGACCGCTTGACACATGGGTGCTGTAGATAAGATCATGCATATCAGTATTTGGACAGTTTATTAATGAACTCCCGTGTCGACGGAAAATATACACATACTTGGAGCAGGGGTGTGTTTGTTTTTTTTGCAAACTTTGAGGTAAATGTTCTTTCTCAAAAAAAAAACATTCAGTGTCCCCTCCCCCACCTTGGAAACCCTGCAGAAGACCGTTATGCTTCCAATGTATTGTTGTTATTTTCTTTAAAGTGGATTCTTATTTGGACCACTGGGCTTAAGAGACAAGCCTTGAAGTTTAAAAGACAAATTATTAACTTAAAATGTCAAAATGGACCGATTAGGTGTTTTCGGCATCGGTATAACCTTGTGACTACTAGACAGCCTCTCTCCTGTCATAGTTTTATGCATAACAGCCCCAAGTTTTATTCTCACATTGACATGTAAACTATATTTGAAAAGCAGCTGTCTTAACATTCGTCAGAAAATATGAAGACGTTGACCCTTATGAGTCTTAAATCAGAATCAGAATTGCTTTATTAGCCAAGTAATTCAACAACTCCAAGGAATTTGCTTTGGTAATAGGTGCTAAACAGACAACATGTGACAGGCATTAAATGAATAATAATTACATTCACTCACTTCAAATAATAGAACTAATGGCCATCTTGATTTTGTCATTTTGCTGTTTGTTTTCCATGTCAAGTTATCTCTCAATCACAATATTTAACCACTGATAGGACAGAGAGAAATCTCTACTTAGGAGAGGCGTTGATTTTTGGTGATGATCATTTTAAAGGGTGTAATTAGTGGTACCACAACAATTGCGGGCCTTGAGAAAGGTGTACAAACAGTAAAATGCCAAAAAATAACACATGGGAAGGGTAAATCTTAAAGGTGCACCAATTGACAATTTCCCAGGAAGTCAGATGACCAAGGATAAATAATGACAAGAACCAGCAATGAATATTAGGGAAATCAAATTAACATAGATTCCCCTTTAGGAAATATGGTCGAGACATTTTTTTCTTCTATTCATTTACTTAGTTTTATGCTGCTGTTTGTTTATTTTCAGGTAACAAACTCCTGCAATTAAGCATAGAGATACTCTCGCTAAAAGTCTTTAAAACCAAAAAAGTATAAATAAATATCCAATCTCTAACATCTTTAACCAAACCTACCCAGCCATCCATTCATCTTCGTGTGGCGGGGTCAGGTTGGAAGGAAACCAACTGGGGCAGAGGCCCAGACTTCCCTCTCCCTGACCACTTGGTCCAGCTCGTCCAGGAAGATCCAAAAGCATGCCCAGGCCAGCCGAGTGACATAGTACCTCCAGCGTATCCTGGGCCTCCTCCTGGTTCGACATGCCTGGAACACTTCACCAGGGAGGCATACTGACCAGATGCCCAAGCCACGTCATCTGGCTCGTCTCCACATGGAGGAGCAGCGACTCCACTCTGAGCCCCTCCTGGATGGCTGAACTCCTCATCCTATCTAAGGGAGAGCCTGGACACCCTGCTCAGAAAACCCATTTCAGCCTCTTGGATCCATGAACTTGTTCTTTCAGTAACAACGCACAGCTCCTGACCATAGGTGAGGGTAGGAATGTACATAGACAAATAGATTGAGAGCTTCGCTTTTTGGCTCAGCTGCTTCTGTACCAACACTGCTGACATCACAGCAATCCGCCTGTTGATCTCCATTCTTCCCTCACTTGTGAACAAAACCCCTAGCCTTCCGGAACTTGGGGCAGATCTCATCCAACCCCAAGGCCCTGCCATCAAGGATCTTTTTGACTACCTTGGCAACTTCAGCCCCACATCGTAGGGATTGAGGAGGCCTTGGAAATATTCCCCTCAACAATCTATGTCATCTCGAGATGTGGTCAGCCGCCCGCCATCCCCACTGTACACTGAAAGTGGTCTTACCGAACTCCTCCCAAGCCTGAGCTTTTGCCACAGCAATCAAAGCAATCCATTTAGGTAATTTTGAGTGATATCTAACGAACGTTTTATTGTTTTTCTCCCATTAAGTGGGCCCCCCTTGAGAGTAACTTCACTTAGAAATTGCCATTTACTTTGCCACCGCATCGACATGTACAAATACCAAAAGGGCGCCATAGGTTCGGAATAATTCCTACTCGTACTCAATGAGTGTTTAATACACGTCTGTTACATTATTCTTCATCCACAACGGTCAGTAAAAAAGTTCTTATTCAGCAAACCAGCTTTAGGCCATTCGGGACGAACGTCATTGCGTATGACGTCATTACCAGGAAGTAGCGCGGGCTGCTAACTGAGTAGCCGCAGTTGTGTGAAGAAATGATTCTGCCGCGGAAGGACCACTGTGTACCCTGTGTCAGTTCCACTAGAAGATAAGACGGTAAGACAATTTCGCTGAGAAAGCGCATTAGTTGCACGAGTTAGCTCGATGCTAATGATAAATGGAGATGGGAATTGAAGCTAGTCGTACACTTTTCAGCTTACATTACAGTATCGATTCAGAGTGGTGCAAATGAAAGCGAGTGACGGGCTGTCACTTTGTCACCGTCCTCTTTCTTATTTCGATCGCTCTCGATCGAGTTTTAGTCATTAACCCGAGGTTACATTACGTTTGCTATTTCAATCGGTTACTTTTCGTCGTCTCGTTTATTTCCCATTCTCAATTACCATCTGTGGACCATGCTGTGACGTGTTCTGGTCTTCCCTGCATCCGTTGCTTTGGTAGTTGGAAGCTTTGGTAGCCTCCTATAGTTAATTCCTAAATCCAGATTGTCAACATCGGTTCAATACGCGTATCAAGATTTAGAAGCTGGAGAATATAACAAGTCATTCTTACATTTTGACTTACATCAGGGGTTTTTCCTCTGAAAGAAATTATTCAGACATTAAATGATACTATCAAATAATAACACATACATTTTACCATCGTGATGGTAAACAAGAAACAAGGAGTTTGAAACAAAGTAACACGATTATTTCGCTAGAAAAACATGGAATATCCAATAATAAATTGAGTAAATAGTCACATGTGGGCGTATAATTAATGTATGCAGTGAAATGTATTTATAGAAAGCATGACCAATAACAATAAAATATCAGTTTTATTTTCTTGTTGATTAACTAATCAGTGAGTTATTTAATGATTTCAGCACCGGCGATCCTCAATACCTCAAAGGAAATCTACTATGAGCCTATGCAGGAGATCAGCAGCTTCCTCCCGGCGAAGCTTGGGGGAACCTGCAGAGTCTGGACGGGTCACTGGCAAAAAGCACAACATCTGCATGGTGTCCGACTTCTTTTATCCCAACATGGGTGGAGTTGAAAGTCACATTTACCAGCTATCACAGTGTCTGATTGAGAAGGGGCACAAGGTGGTGATAGCAACCCATGCCTATGGCAGGAGGAAGGGTGTCAGGTACCTGACCAATGGACTGAAGGTGTACTACCTCCCCCTGCAGGTGATGTACAACCAGTCCACAGCAACCACCTGCTTCCACAGTCTCCCTCTTCTACGCTGTGTGTTTGTTCGAGAACATATTACTGTGGTTCATGCTCACAGCTCCTTCTCGGCTATGGCACATGATGCTTTATTTCATGCAAAGACGATGGGCCTTAATACGGTATTTGACTCTTTAAGCACTACTCTTGAATATCAAATTGTCTCTGTGTAATAAAACCTTTATTCCACCGATCATACCTTTTTATCAATTGCAGGTGTTCACTGACCATTCACTTTTTGGCTTTGCTGATGTCAGCTCTGTCCTAACCAATAAGCTTCTGACCGTGTCGCTGTGTGACACCGACCACATCGTGTGTGTGTCATATACCAGTAAAGAGAATACAGTGCTTCGTGCAGCACTAAACCCAGAAATAGTTTCTGTTATTCCCAACGCTGTTGACACTACAGACTTCACCCCTGACCCTTCCAAGCGCCAGGATGACAGAATCACCATTGTGGTGATCAGCCGTCTTGTCTACCGCAAAGGTACAGATAAGCTGATCAATTAAATGTTGAGACAATTTTATAATGATATCAAAATACGTGGTGTTAATAGTGATTACTGGTAAATAACAATGCATGTCAGCCTGTCTGGATCAGGTCCTATAACCACTGATATTATCTTCTTGTATGCAGGAATTGATCTTCTTGGTGGAATAATCCCAGAGCTATGCCTCAAGCATCCAGATTTGCATTTCCTAGTTGGTGGAGAGGGGCCGAAGAGAATCGTGTTAGAGGAAGTGAGGGAGAAATACCGACTGCATGACAGGTGTGTGTGTGTTAACCTTTTCCATATGAACGCTTAGCAGAGATTTGTGTTCCAACCGCAACATGCCTGCCGGTCATTTACATTTAAAGATTTTTGAAAGTATCAGGTTAAACTATGGTTATGTCAATGATCAAATCAATAACTGCTTAAGATATGTGAATAAATATAATCTCCTAAAAGCTTGTTTAGAGTTGTTTTTTTTTGTTGTTTTTATCAATGCGTTGCTTAAATATAAAAGATTGATGAACAGATGTGTTTTTATTGATATTTTCTGCATTGATCCCAACTCTCAGCATTGCCGAAAATTTAAATACCACAGCCATAGAATTTTACCAACCTACCAGACATGCTGGCACCTTAAACATTGACAAAAGAGCCTCATTCAAAAGATTAGGGAAAAGTAAAACATCCCAACAAAGTGAGATATAATAATACGACTTTAAAACTATTCAACCGTGAAGACTCCATTACAGTTCAAAAAAAAATCTTTGAAATGAAACAAATGAGCCTTGAAAAATCGAAAATAGTTTTAAAGTTGATGTGAGTGACTTTACTCACATGACATCATTTTACTACAAAATTAAGATCAAGGTCAGTAAAATTTCACACTTCCCTTACAATTTGCTGTGGAATAGCTTTTTTCTCTCATCACTTAGTGATGAACCTGCAGACTGGGCTCTTGTGAACTGCTGTTTGAATTTAGACATGTACTTTGAATGTATCATGGCAGGGTTCGTCTTCTGGGAGCTCTGGAGCACAAAGATGTTCGTGGAGTTCTGGTTCAGGGTCACATCTTCCTCAACACATCTCTGACCGAAGCTTTTTGTATGGCTATTGTGGAGGGAGCCTGTTGTGGATTGCAGGTTTGTTCTCATTTCAATTTCTGTCAAGGGGCAGGGAATATCCTGTTTGGTGGTTTGTGGTTATGTGTGTTTAGTTTCAAGTTGGGTCACAAAAACCATAACCTTATAAGACACCCTCTAGTGGAGAAGAGTAGAATACAAATTAGTCTCCTGTATTTTTGTATCTTTGGATATGTATAAATCAGTAAAAAATGTGCCTTGTATTCCATAATCCTCACTAGAATTATAGCAAAAAGAATTTTAAATGAATCTTAAAACCCAGAGGTAATTTAAACACCGCAGTTGTACCTGTATCTCATCATGAATCTCCCCTTGGGTTATTAAATCATCCTAATTTATAATCAAATGAAATTAGAATGTCTCTAGACATGCACAGTATTCTAAAAACTACAAAAGTGGTTCTATGTTGCAGATTAAAAAAAACAACACTTTCTTATCTTAAATTACTTGCATTAGAAATACAGTTTGAAAGTGTTTTTTGTTACAGATTTTCTGTGGGTGTCAGCTTGTAGGTGGCTGCTTAAATCAGCCCCATCACGCAGATTAAAAAACTTTGCACAAAAATGAAGAAAAAAAAGGTGTGAATAGAATTGCAAAGAGGGTTGTTGGCAACTGTCAACCTCGGACCAGCGATGAGTCATTGCCTCAAGAAAGAGCTGTAAAATAAAAAGGAGTGTCCACTGATGATAATATTTGCACATTTTTAGCAGACAATCAAGGACCCAGACACTCGCTAGACAGTGAAGGCTGAAAGCATTGTTATCACAGCTATGCAAGGAATGACAACAATAGTTAACCTCGGTCCTTTTTTAAGTCTAAGACCTGCACACAGTTTTATAATCGAAAAAAGAAATGTGTGGTGTCTCTTTGAGCTGTCTCGCATCCAACTTGAAAAAACACGTGATTAATCCTCTATTCATTTAGAGAATGCAGTGTAAATAACTCACACTGAGAAAAAACATAAAGATTGTATACTATAACAAAAAGTTCCCAATAGCCACCTAATATTAATTTTTATATAAAATGTTGTTAAAACTTATAAGAATATGCTTAAATCAGTAGAAATGAAACATTCAAATCAAAATAAGACCATGAGGGTTCATTTTTCTAGGATCTTCTTGGCTACTTGCACTCCGCTGACCTGTCAGCATAAGCCGACATCAAATTTGTTATCTCAGGGCAAATTAAATTAACGCTTGCAGTCCTACAGTATGACCATTCACCATTTTAAAATTCGCCAAGAAGAAGTTAAGATGTTTAAATTGGAATGAGAACCTTCCTTTTTGGGTTGGAATTGGGATTGTCTAAGGAAATATCTGATACAGTGTTTGCTCTTGTTTTTTTCCCGAAGGTGGTAAGCACTCGAGTTGGCGGCATTCCTGAGGTGTTGCCTGATGACTTGATCACCCTTTGTAAACCAACAGTACAGTCCCTCTGTCATGGTCTGGAAAAAGTCATCGCCCGGCATCGTTCAAGATCGGTTCCCTCCCCCAAGTCCATTCATACACGTGTGCGAAACTTGTACTCTTGGAGAAACGTTGCAGAGAGGACGGAAAAAGTAGGCTTCAACTGTAACCAGCACATATTCACTCCTTTTTTTATTCTATAGTTTCTATAGTCTATAAAAATTTTGATCTTGACTTTCATCCCAAGAAAATCATCATCTCATCTCAATTCCTTATCAAAATTTTCGCGCAGCAACTGGACTTCATTCTGTTCCCTCGAAGACGTTTCACCTCTAATCCGAGAGGAGAGTTGTTTTGCAGAAACTAGGTCAAAGGGGTCGTTGTTGATTGGGATGTTGTTAAGTGGGACCAAATGTACAACTTCTGGGGAGCTACCTGGATTACTTTTGAAAAGGTATGGCCAAAATTCTCAGACTTAAAACAAAGGAGAGAAATCTGTTGGATCACATGGACTGAATCTCAGTTGGTAGTTACCGGGTCTGGTTCGGATGGTGGATCTTTTTCAGTGGTTTGGCGGTGCAGATAGGTCTGTGTGAGGTAATTGGTCTTGGGGTGGAACCCAGTATAGAGTTACATGGGCGAAAGGTTGTGCCTTAGACCCCCTCCTCTGTTCAGAGACCTTTTTTACATTTTCAAGGGAAGAAAGTAAAGTCCAGTTGCAGCAGGAAGAAGACTGAAAAGTATTAACCATGTACTGGATGACTGAGAACCTCTTTACACAAGTGTCTCTATAAAAGGTGAATGATAGATTTCCTTGTTACAACATTGACCTAACAATAACAGGGCACTGTTTTGGTCTTGCATCATCCCTCTTTTGCACTGTATACATTCACACCTTTGGCAGCATCCTCATTGACCTTGTTTTGTTTTGTTGTGACTTAGCCACAGAAAATCTTGGTGAAAAAAGGACAATTTCAATTGACCTGATAATTATTTGATTTACTTGATGACTGATCCTGTTTTTTTTCCAGGTGTATGACAGAGTGGCTGGAGAAGAGGTGCTTCCGCTGGACAAACGATTATGGAGGCTGAGAACTCACTGCGGCCCGGTAGCTGGCTCCATCTTTGCATTTGTTGCTGTTCTGGATTTCCTGTTACTGCAGTTCCTGCGGTGGCTGGTCCCTGATCACATCATAGATATGGCTGTGGATGCCACAGGCCCTAATGGACTGTGGAGGAAAGACCCTGTCAACAAAAAAGCATCTTTTTCTAACAGTGTCATTAAAAAAACATCTGATCCTGTAACGTCATGACACTGATGACGCCATACACAACCGTTTAGGCCACCATGGCGTCATTCTAACTCTTCTTTATGACTCAAAATTGTTATGGTTGCGAGGTCTGTGCCTACACCTTCTCCACAACCTCCCACTCTAGAGACTGTTGCACAGGCACAGCCGCCCAAGCGAGACACACTCTCCAGCGTTTGGGATAAATAGACAGGAGCAGCACTACACAACTGTCCCCAATTCAGCGATCATCACCGCACCCCTAAGAAGGCGACTCTGATGTGTCCTCGTCACCAGACCTTCCCAAAGGCTTCTGTGATCCGGTACCTGCGGTGCTTCCCCTGGCCCCTGGATGCTGTCCAATTATTGGAGTATTTTGTTTTTGCCAGTCCAGTTTTATTTCTGTCTTCACCTGTGACAAGCCATAAAACGCCTCTCTAAACGCAACAACTTCTCCCCGTCTCCTACGTGGTTGCGTTTGGATCTGAGCCAATGAAGACCCCTAATAAAAATGGTGAAATTTGCATGAAGCTGAAATCTCTCCAATGTTTTGTAAATTATACTGTATTTCTTTGACTATGTATGATCAGCATTTAACTTCTCCAGAGTTACAGAAGGGAAAAGGGTTTCGAGATCTATCCTCTTTGTGCTGGAAACCATTAGCTCTCTTGAATGAAGAATGGCATGACAACACAGTCAATGTCAAAATAAAGATGGTAGAAATGGGCAGGCAAATGATGTTTATTGCCATAAGCATGGTATGGAAATGTGTTTCTCTTTGGAATGAAATTCGTCTATTGCATTTAGGTTTGTGTTTTCACTAGAAATGTCATATTCTACTATGTCTAAAACAGTAAAACTTCTCTGTTATTGAATCAAGAGGTAACAGGACAAACTTGAAATAAACATTTTTGAAGTAAATCAGCTCACATGGAGAGAAAAAAAATTGGCTATGGACGCTTTGACATTTCATTCTTTTTATTCTTAGCTTTCATTGAACTTGATAGCAAGATTTACTGCATTCACTGAAAATGTATCACAAGGTTCTGGCTTTTGAACATGGGAGAGTTCTGTCTCTGTTTATGTGTTGCCGCCATATCTACTGTGTTACAAATTTGTCCAGACAATTGTGGCCTTGTGTGTTAGCCTCATACAGTACATGCAAATGATTAGGCGCTTCATTTCAGTGTGTATCTTTGCAGGCCCATTCCACCCACCATTGTTATGCACTTGCTGTAGTTTTGTTTCCATGGACTGGGACAAAGGTGGGCGGAAAGTGGCAATGTGGGGGAGGTGGCCAAGTACCCAGATAAGACAGGGAGGAAGGTCCCACTTCAGGTTTGTATATCCATCTGGGTTAGTTTGAGTCTCTGACATTTTTGGAGAAGACTACATTTGGGTTATTTTCATCATGGCCGCTGTTCAAACTGTTATTTCATTGTATTCTCATTCCTTGCCAAGTTCTTTGCACATCTACAGGGGCCTGGCATGCAACTCTCTGATGGCTGGTAAGTCCTAACCCTTTCGGCTGAATTGTGTTGGATTAAACTGGGCACAATGAATACAGATAGATACGTTTTATATAGCAGTATCCCACAAATGCCTCTATCATCATGGATGTAGATGTTATAAGTTAAAGTTTTGGGTCTGTATATTGATCGTATTGTTAGGGATCTCCTACTACCCTCCCTGTGCATTGTGATAAGAAATGGGACTGTCCCTGAAACCTGAAAAGTCTTGTCTTTAAACAAGAGCATCTTAAGAATTCAATGAAACGCAAGGTCAAATGGCCATGAGTGTATCTGACCATCTGTCAACTTGTCCTAATATTTTTGATGACTGTGCATAAGACATTGGGTCAGACAGAACTCCTCTCCATGAAGCAGCTTACCAGGGCAGACTGCTCCAGCTGAGAATGCTCATTGCTCAGGTGAACTCAATATGGCTACTCTTTGATATGTCCACAAAGCAAACATCGATGTTGAATAATGTAATACTGTACAAATTCAAACCTGACGGTGGTTTCCTGTCTGGTCCCTGCAGGGTTTCCATGTAGACTTGCTCACCATGGACAGAGTCTCTCCTCTACATGAGGCTTGTGTTGGTGGCCATTATGCCTGTGCAAAGTACCTTTTGGACAATGGAGCAAATGTAAGGACCCTTCACAATGTGAAAAATCTGCACCATTAAACTAACTAAATAGAACTTTTCACACTTGAACAATTCATCAGTGTCACAGGAAATCTGGAGGAAAGGTACCTAGTTCTATTAATGGAAACTAAATGGAATTTAAGTTTTTTCATCCTCTACTTACTTCTCACTTTGTTCATTAAATATGTCAAAAGATATGTGTGGATTGTTTAAAAAGAATATCAATTTTAGCATACAAGAAAGTATTATTGGTAGAAAGTAAACAGCCACTACATTAAACTGAGCGAATTTTATATTAAGTGTAGGGGCTGAAGTTATTACCAAGTTCCTTCCTGTATAAATTGTGCATGCCAAAAAAACAGTGGGGTTGTATTATCGTATCTCAATCTTTATCCAAAGGAGTTTATTTAATTTACAATGGCAGTATTTTGCAAAGTACCATATGTGGTACTTAGTGAAGAAAATTTGAGTCACTGTTCTAGGTTTTGCGTGCTCTGAAATAATTTAATTGTATGTTGCAATTGATAGCACTTCTTCAATTATCAAAAGAAACTGTAATTTTGCTGCCACAGGTGGATGCTGTGTCAACAGATGGCGCCACCCCTCTCTTCAACGCCTGCAGCAGTGGGAGTTCTGCCTGTGTCCGGCTGATCTTGCAGCACAGTGCCTCGGTCCACTCACCAAACCAGCTGGTGTCGCCCATCCATGAGGCCTCAAAGAAAAGTGTGTTTGCAAATCCATGTTACAGTGGAAGCGGTGTGTCACTACGCAGGTTCACAACCAGTGCTGTTTCTTCATCAGACCACAGAGAATGTCTGGAGCTACTGCTTTCCTTTGGTGCTCAGATCGACTTGGAGCTGCCAGTGGTTGGGTCACCACTGTATTCAGCATGTGTGGCTCAGGCTGCAGCCTGTGTGACTGTGCTGCTACACCAAGGTAACCAGCAGCCCCTCAGGGAAACAAAAGAAACACTTTGACTGTACGAATTCCAGGACAGAAGACAAGGGTAAAAGCTCAAAACCCCTAGACGTTGCCTTTGGTTGCTTTCACCTCTGGTGTGTTATTTCAAAATGAAAGCAGCCAAAATCGAGGAAGAACCGTTTCTCAATTTTGGGGGGAGAATTGTTTTGTTTTACCTCTATATTTTTTAATATTTATTTGAGGTTAATCAGTTTTATGTCAGGAATAGGTTCATCAGAAATTTTCAAGACGGATTTTCTAGATCTTCAAGAAGCCTTTTTGGAAATGGGAAACCAGAGTCTCAGAATACAGTGGGTGACAGAGAAGAGGATAAACGGGGTTCACGGCTGATTAAAATACTCTTAATATCCATAAAAAAAGTGTAATTTAGCAGTTTACTAGTATACTTGCTATAAGATATGAATTTAGCAAGAATAGGTATTAAGCTGTGTGTACTGCATACTCTTCATGGCAACAAATGAATGTGTACGGCATTTCTACATCTGTCAGACTAATTATGTCTGTGTTTGTCTGTCTGTGTCTCTTTGAAGGGGCAGATGTTCGAATAGGGTGTGGGCAGGACAGCCCTCTACATGCTGCAGTTCATGTCGGTGAAGTCAACATAATTGAACTGCTGCTGGACTTTGGGGCCGACTGTTGTTGTCGCAATGCAGAGGGAAAGACTCCTCTAGATCTGTTGACAACAAACAGTCCAGTTCGACATGTACTGCTGAAAAGAGGTGTGTTGAGCCGTGGGACTGCAGACACGCACACACACACACACACACACACACACACACACACACACACACGCACACACACACGTACAGACATATGCATACAGAAAAAGATTTCTTTATCTCCTAGAAAGCATAATCAATCCTTCTCTGGCCTGACCAGGTCCCTGCTCTCTGGCTCAGCTGTGTCGTCTCTGTATCCGCCGAAGTCTTGGAAAGATTCGCCTCAACAGAGCCTCGAGCCTTTTCCTCCCACACAGCATCAAGAACTTCCTCCTTTTTCAATAAGACATCTCTGTGCTGGTTAAAAATCAACTTTGTGAGGGGTTTCCACTTCATTTTGACCGGAGTTAGCCCTCCAATTTAAATTCTAATGTTTTTTTGCCCCTCTCAGATTTTTTGATGATTGAAATCTTTACATGTAGATTTGGAGTCAGGTTGAGTCCATTCTTGTTCCAGAGACCTGGCAAAGGAAGGAAAGACTGGCATATCAAAGTACAAAACAATACTTAAATATGATAGCAATCTTGATCTAATCCATATTTTGTCAGAATGGACATCAAGATGCGTTGTCTTATTATTTTTTAATAAATGTGTTGTAATAAAACAACCTTTCGTGCTGGTGTATTTCACAGGTTGAGCCCTTGACTGACTGGACTTCTAAGGTCTTGTGTAATTACAGAGAGGATATCAGATGAAAAGATCAAGGTTTTTTAATATAGGAACTGAAAATCAATTGCAGATTAAAAAGGGGAGACATTGCAACAGTCAATGCAGAAGACCTTTGTGATTTGTGATCATTTCGATCTATTCAAGTTAAAACACATCCCAGTGTCTGTATTTAAGAAAAAAGTGTATAAAGTAAAAACAGGTACAGTGAGACCTAGCATTGTTGTTGTCTCAGGATTAATATTTCTTTGTATTCAAATGCCAAACCCTGAACTGTCACCTATGTAGAGACCTGGAGCATTTTACTTGAGCAGATAAAAGGTGAAATTTGTTTTCTTCAAAAGCAAACCAATGTCTTTGCTTTATAGAAGAGTATGTGTGGATTTCTTGCTACTTGAGCATATTAAGTGGTTACATTCTGCACCTAATGACATTTACACATGGAGTACTTGTGTTTTAACTGTTAAGATGACAAATCTGGTTAAGTCTAAAGTGCTGGTGAATCAACTGAATACAATGAATTAATTCCAACATTTAGAATTATATTGATTCTATACAGCTTGCAGGGAATGCTGTATCTTTTTGTTTTACACCGACTAACTTCATGCCATCGAAGTGGTCCTACCTTGATCGGAATTTATATGATATTAGTAAATCAGGGGAAAAAATAGGACATCTGAAATACTGTATAAATAATTTTATAATGATTTAAGAACATCCAAATAGTTTCATTGCCGATGCACAGTGAAGACACGTAAACAGCACATTTACATCATAGTCCTACTAATACAATAGGCTGGCACAGTTTTACTGCACTGCGAAATTCACCATTCAATTACAAGAGTAGTAATTTCTGACAGAACGTCAGCAATTGTGCCTATTGTTGACTGTTTTTTTTCAAGATGGGTCAACAGAGAAGCTACAGTCAAAAATACAGTTGTGCACCGATAGGTGACATACAATTTTCTAATTGAGCAAATGAAAACTGCATTACTATGATCATGATCCCACAGGCACAGGGCAATTGCAACAGTTTATGGGGGGCACGGAGCTCATCCCAAATGTCATAAAAATCGATTTATTGGTGACAAAAACAAAAATGTACATTTTTTTAAATTCTTACTACAGTCAACTTTTTCTATTTGATTTTTATCTCATCGTTGTGATGTCACGTCTTTATACCCTGAATTGTCACCACAACGAAAACATATGATGGTATTATATCTTTCTTTTTCTGACATGTTCTGAAAAGTGTTTATGAATATCAGGAGGGTTAAAACCATCATTGCATGAGACAGAAGTGAGAGAACGATGAAAAATGAAACACCACAAAATTCAGCAAAAAAAACATGTAAATACATTCTAATGTATAGAAGCATAATAAAATATTTCACCACGCTACACAGTCAAAACCTAACATTTAAGTGTAGTTAGAATATTATTCAGCTTCATTTAATTGGATCAAAACATAGCATACAGGTTAAAAATTACGAACGTATTCTAATTTTAGAAAAAAAAAGTTTTAAAAAATAACGAACTAATGGGGGGTAATAAGCTCCTCCTGATTTTCAAAGTAATTCACACAGTGCTGATGTTGGTTTGTCTGCTGCTGCTGCTATGCAAGCGTCTTGGAGGACTACAGCACAGCAGCTGCTGGTTAAAGTGCTTGCTGAAGCTCTTGCTCATCAGGTAGAGGGCAAATGGATTCACACAGGAGTTGGTGAAAGCCAAGATGCGGGCGCACACACTGGCAATGAAGTGGCCCAACGATGTGTCCACCTGGTCGTAATGGTAAGAGCGGTACAGGTAAATGACATGACTGGGCAGCCAACAAGCGGCGAATAGGCAGACGAATACCAGGACTGTCTTGGCCAGACGCTGCCTTGACCTGATCTGTGAGAAGAGACAAATGAAAGCCATCATCTGAAGCATGGTGGTAATACATTTTTTAGAAGGCATGTTTAAAACCTTATCTGAGTCAATACATGAGTAGACTGTCCTCGGTGTGGAAATCAATATGTCTCAGTATAAACAAAAATATTTAGTTGAGGACACGGACATAGAATAGGCCATGTTCAAGGCCCTCTAATAGATGAGGCTGCCAAATAGCTATGGGCAGACATTCATTAATGTCCATCAGTACAGGTACCTGTTGGTGAATACTAACAGTTAAGGAGGGCTTTCAGGCCTGCTTTGCCCAAGGTCTCCTTAATCTGATAGGAAGTTTCATTGAGCTGGGATGACTGAGACCTTAGCGATCATTGAAACAAAAGCCTGTATGTGTAGGTCATGGAGTAGGCCTCTTCATTGGCCTCCAAGAGGGTTTTGACAAATTGTCTTTTGACGCAGGATAGGGAAGCTTGTTTGGTTTACAGCAGAGAAGTGCTGACCATAAGAGCATTTTTGGTTCCTGGAAAAAAAACAACTTTGAGGATCCCCCCTTGTAGAAGCTGAGGGGCTCCATCATTAGCCAGGTAGAGGTCACTGAGATAGTCAAGAAACTGCCTTTTGGCAAGGCAGTACATATGAATGAGATTAGCTCGGAAATGCTCAAAGCTCTGGGGGATTCTTGGCTCACTAGCCTTTACAGTGCAGCATAAAATTTAGTGAGGGTGTCAGTAGAGGCAGACAAGGGTAATGTTTACAATTTTTGAATAATGGCCAGAGGGTGTCCTAGCAGCAGACGGCATGCGATTTCAAATTCAGGTTTTTTGAATTTTAATTTGTATGGTGATTTTACCGCTCAGCCTCCCGAGTGAAGCTAATGCCATGGTAGGAGAATGTAGGTTCTGTGTGATTATTGAGGAGTTGTTGGGTTGTTAATTTGGGAGGATGAGGTAGAGTGAGGCAGGCCAGTAAAGCCTCAGCATTAATGCAGTCCACAATGGGTCTATTTTAATGGACATGAATAGAAAACTGAAGTGGAAAGCAAGGCAACACATTGCAAGTCTGCTCATGCTGCAAAGCTTTGGGGCGTGACCACAAAAACGTGGTCATGGATACAAGCGGTAAGAAATAATTACTTCCCCACAGGTGGAAGGTCAGGTGGTCTTATGCTGAGAAGGCAAGAGGGGCCCGTGGTAAGACCACAAATACTGTAGGGATTACATATCTCCTCTAACCTGGGAATGTTGTGGGGTTCTTGCAAAAAGAGCTGCATTATGAAAATGGAAACAAGGATATTGTACCTGACTGTACTTATTCAGTCTCGTGCCTCAATGCCTCAAAATCCATGAATGTATTTTATCAAACTGGATAGATTGATGGAGAAACTTTGGGATCGCGCCAGGAATACTCCAAATGTTCAGGGACTCTGCTGTCAGATGACGTAATATTTTGAACAGAAAGAGTATTATTCAGAGAGTGAAAGAAGCAGTGAAGCTTTCCCCACCTGTTTCTGCAAGTGCACGTTGCCCTCAGCAGGGATGTTGACAGAGCTCCTGACCAAACTGTGAGCAATGAAGCAGTAGTAAATCGATATGATGAAGAGTGGGATGATGTAGAAGATGAGGAAGGAAGCGGTAGAGTGAATTTTGGGGTGCAGCTCCCCGGCGTGAGGGAAGGGTGCGCATGTCACAAAGCTCTCGTTGGTGCTGCTGGTGGTGAAGGTGTGTAGGTCGGAGAAGACAGCCTCAGGAATAGCCAGGGTCCCGGACAAGAGCCAGATTGCCCCAGCTCGGACACAGATCCTGACTGTTGCGCTGGACTTGTGAATGTCAAGTGGTTTGACAATTGCTTTGTACCTGGATAAAGCACAAATAGTTGTGTTCATGGAGCCTCAGCTCAGACTTTGTGGTAGAAACTCATTATAAGGGAACCATAACTATACTGTAAACATGAGTCCACATGAATGTATCAAACAGGTGCAGATTGGAGTCACTGTCTTTATCATTACTGAGTCAGTATTTTGGATCAGTGAGAATTGATTCTTAGTACGGAGTCAAATAATCTGGTATGTTTATCCCACTGCGCATAGACAAAAGGGAAAATTGAATTTTCTTTAACTTAAATGTGAACGAAACAAAACACTGTATAATGTCCCTTTGGGTAAATGCCACTTCATAAAGTGATTCCTTCAATTCTCATTTTATTATCCAAAATATTTTGAATTCTTAAATTGTGAAATGTGATGATATACAAGTCAAAATCAACTGGTAACTTACCAGTTGATTTTGTGCAAAGTTCCTGACCAAATGCAAACAAAATAACAGCTTTTCATGTCAGTAGATCAGATTCAAGATTGGTCACCTTCGTTATGAAATAATATTAAAAAATAATTTTAAAATATATAATTATGATCATATGAAAATTTGTTGTATTCGATGAGCATGCAGCATCATCGATTAGTATTTTTTTATGCAGTTACTCAGTCACTCAAGTTAGAAGTAAATATTTAGATGTTCAGTTTAGTAGAAACACATCACTTTTGTAATAGAATAGTTTGAAATAACTGGTAGATGAAAGTAATAAAAATAACATTAATGTCCCCATTTTAATTTTCTACATTAGGGATCAAAGTCTCCACAGTGACTCTGTAAACACTGATATAATTTAGATAGATTTGTGTCCTATAAAAGAAATTAGATATTAAAGAAAACAAAAGAGCTGCACATTTTTTTTTAATTACAACTCTTTTTCGCCAAAGAGACATAATGGGATAAATGTTTTAAATATTCTTTTTCTTAACATTGAATTAGATCCTTTCATTTGTCTTCACATAAAATAAATAGAGTCGATGCTGTTACTATCGGAATGGTCAGTGCCACTGATACTTTGTGCACATTTGAAAAGGAAACGAGTTAATAATCTGAAAAATAAAATAAAAAAGCACCTGTCTGCTGATAGAGCAGTGAGGGTGAAGACTGAGACTCCCACAGAGGTGAGCTGGATGAAGGGGATGAGTTTGCATCCGACGCGGCCAAAGAGCCACTCGTCCACCAGATACCTGCTGGCGTCCACCGGGGCGCAGGTCAGCAGCAGCAGCAGGTCCCCGAGGGCCAAGCTGGACAGAAACAAGTTCGGCACCGTCCGCATGGATTTCACCAACAGACAGGTCTTCATAAGAGTCACATTTCCCACCAGACCCACGGAGATGATGATCGCGTAGACGGTCGCGATCCCGATCCCAGGCAGCCAGATGTTGTAGCGCTGCGTCTCCACGCCGGAGTCCCACGCTCCTCTGGAAACATTGCGGAACAAGACTCTGTCGTCCTCGAGATTTATAGAGACTGTCTCCTCCAGAGACATCGCTGCCGACAGGAGAGTGTTTCAAAATGGGGAGTCTGAAGTTCATTCTGCGCCTGGTGAGAGGCTTTATATGGGCTTCTGGTGGTGTGTGCGTCATTTTACGCGCAGCAGTGCCAAGTGTCCGGGAGAAAGAGCCGCTCCGGGGAAAGTGATGCTATAATTCAGGTGCCACAAAAAAAATCACCATGAAACACTTGAAGCATTAAATAGATCCATCCATCCATCCATAAACCCATCATATTAAGTGACTCCTTCTGTTTTTGTTATGTTATCATAAATGTTATTCTTGTTGCCTCATTGTTGTGCATCACAGTTGTTGGTTCGTCTCAATGTAACCGACCAATGCCTTGGAGGCAGGATTATTTACTCTTTCACTCAAGTTGGAGGTGTGACAGCTGATGCACCGAAATGTGGTGAAATATAAATGTGCCAGTGCATGAGTGACACTGTAAGTGCAAAACAATTAAGAGATTAGGTGCTCAGTATAGTCACACAAAGGGAGACTAGAATTATACTGGGAGAAGTGTCTTTATAATCCACGACAAGTGATGGATTTAGCCTCAGCCATGAAAAAAGATTATCCATGTTCTTCAGTTCTTTACAGATGCCATCCTCTGGGTTGACAGGTTTCTAACATGTCTCCCTATTATGTAAACAAGTTAACATATATTCATTCATAACCAAACTTATACCCGGAGCTACATGTGCCCTCCCTTCCAATCACAGTCATTTGACCATCCATCCGTTCATCCATCCATCCTCTTTCTACCACCACTTTTCTGAGGTTGAATCCCTCTCCCTCAACCTGTTTGCATTGGATCACCTTAGCAAGGGATTAAAGCTCCGAACAACTGACCTCCTAGGATCACTGGGACACGTAAACCCATCCGCCATAATAAGGTGGCGGCTCGCGGAGGAGTCATTTGAACTGAGCAGAATTTATTAAAAACAAGCATTAGTCTATTTTGTATGGCTGGGTTTTAGCCAACAGTTAAACTTTCAACACCGTCAGACACTGCCACGGTTCTGATATTTCTACCTATGTTCCCATACATATTATAATCTCAGAAAAGATGTGATCAATCACATCAACAATAACAAAATGCAATTTCTAGACCTTTGACTGTAAAATATTTTCAAGAACAAAGACATAGGTAAAAAAAACTTTTAATGAATACTGATGCTTCTAATCATACCCTGCCAATGAACATCCTGTTTGTAAATGCAAATACAAACAAATCCTGGCTGTAATATGTTGACATGTGACAGAAATCCTTGTACATTTGCTTGTTACGCAGGGATGTTACACAATCCTATTCTAATCTCAGTAATCAGATAACATTTTCTCATCAAAAAGTGATATAATTAGAAGCTGCCTCATGGGTGGATAGACAAGCACACAAAATTCCAACTTCACATCTTTCTTATGTAATTCTATCAATGAAAGTGTTAGAATAAGGCCTTTTATTGATATTACACTAAGTTAGTAATGCCGCCATCTAAAGTATTTAAAAACATTGTATACATTTTCATTGTTTATAACGCACACACACACACACACACACACACACACACACACACACACACACACACACACACACACCAAATTTACATCTAGCTTTGTGATGTGACTTTGTTAAAGATTACATGATCTTGTGTCCTTCAACTTTACAGGATTAAGGGTTTAGCAAATATTTGAATCAATGAATAAATATCAAATTACAGCATATTATCAAATGCTAATTACATGACAGCGCACCCCTGGGAAAGCGGTGAAGTGATATGGAGTCAATAAAACAAAAAGTGTAATCAAGACAGGGAAAAAGACAGTTGTTGTTGTTTCTAGTAGAAAGAACAAAATTGTCTACTATTATCTACAGTCTACTTCTCAATATGGAGATCTACTTCTGCCTACAAAGATATGAGAATGGAATTTTTATTTATATTTTTTTTATTTTTGTGTCTTTATTGAAATTTTCACTTACATCTTCTTCATGTTTGTATCTGGGTTTGCCACCAATTGGGCACAACATCATTTCTAATATAAATGCAAATTGAGTAGATAAGAAGGGTGAAAATATGCTTATCAGACCGTGACTTGAACCATCTTAATTTCCCAGGCTCCTCTGTTGTCCACATCTGAAAGCTTTAGTCAAAATTGGCTGACAATTTTTCAAAAAGCAAAATTGTTGGTTGATGATTTTTTTGAAATCATTTCCCCAAGTGTATATAATTCTTCTGGCTATTTGCCTATTTATCAGACAGAAGACAAACAGTCAGTCAAGTAAAAGTACACACATAGACAAGAATTCACAAACAGAAATGAATGGGACTGCTCATACTGTTGCCACTTCCTGTTACTAATGGACGAGCCTTGTTGAAGCAAAGCTCTGAGAGCAGTTTTGCCTCCCCTTGATGTCACCATCTCTCTGCATCTATTAGCTCTTCCTCTGTATTTTCGTAAGCAAAAATAAGGGGTTTGTTTAACTTTCAGATTTTTTGCTTGGTTTTATTTTTTGAAGAAAACATCTCTTACAGTCCAGAACTAAAATTCTATTCTAAACATTCATAAGATGATGACCTTTTCATCTACAGCCACATCTCTGTGACATTTTCTTCTTTTTAACCAGTTCATTGTGAAAGAAACCTTATCTCAACTGCAATAAAAACAAAGTTCAAGCTTCTCGAATTCAATATCAATTATGATAATGTGGAAGATGTTACAAATGGCACATAATGAAAAAAAGGGGTCATAAACATGGCTGATACCTTTTGCCTGTAATCGTTCCCAATATACTACCACAGGCATTGGCTTTATTAGTTATAATAACAACAGTAATAAAAAATTTATTTAAGGCGCCGTACTCTACACTCAAGGACACTGCACAGACATATACAAAAAATACAGATTTAAAAGGAATAATGAAGATAAAAACAGTGAAAGTGAATAAATGGTAATATGTATATATATGTACATACATGTATATGTGAATATATATATTCAAATATACCTATGCCTATGAGTACATACATAAAAAAAATAATGTGACAGAGCAGTTGGCGTTAGATGGAGTAGGCCAATTTAAACATGATTTTTAATTGAATTATAATTCAATGTAGTGATCACAATAAAAATCTTACCCTGGATACACTCTTGTTACAAGGACACCTCACAGATCCAACATAAAATCAACACCAAGAAAAAAAACTTTGGGCTTTGATCAATATTAAATTGAGTATTTTTGCCTCCAATACAAGAGGGGAACACAAACACCAGGTCGCTTGACTTTAACTGGAACTACTTTCAGCACCACGGACAGCGCCCACTCTCATGTCGCCATCCAGTGGTAAATACCCCGATCTGCAATAAACATAACCAGTAACGTTCAGAATAAGCTCGTCATTGCTGCAAGGTGCGCCACAGTGGAGCAAGACTTAAAAGCACCTCTGATAATCACCTGGATGTGCTCTTGATAAAAGAGGTATATATCAGTGACAGCAGGGAATGAGAATTTTAATTCTTACAAAGTTATATTCAATTGTCCAGAATAATAATACTGCGGACATTGTAAAGCACAAAACTGTTTCTAATGTTTAGGACCCTTGAGATGGAATCAGTCAAAGAACAGCCAAATCATAGTATTAATGGTCAATCTAGTTGTAAGCAAATGTTTAACGAACAAGCGGGTAATTTCTAGAAATTATATGTGCAATATGCTGACAGTGGGCTTATATTGCGATAGGTTAATTATTCTTGGAGATATGCAAAGGCCGTTCTGTGTTTGACAGTGAACAGAATATTGACAAGAAAAGGCCACATTTGAAAGAAATCCCTGAAAACTGTAGTTTATTTATCAATTCATTTAATATGGCAGAGCGAATGATAAAATCCCTGCAAAATAAAGTGTGTGCAGTACACTTCAAACTTGGGATCCATTGTTGACGGATCGAATGAAGGTTGAAACGTTTGCTTGCGTTTGCATGGTTGCTTGCTTTTGTATCAATGCTTATTAAAATAACAATTTCATGAAAGGGCCTTCGGGTTAAGGGGTGGGAGTGGGGGGTCTCCTGACGGTGTGATTAAGGACCTGGATGCTGCGCGTCGCCAGCTGAGCCGTGCAGCTCCATCATCGCTGACATCCAATCAGCTTGTTGGGACTGGGATGAGGTACTGCACGCCTTCCCCTCCCGTCCTTGGAAACGGAGAGCATTCGAACACACATCAGCCGTAACGAGTCCCCACACACATTCTGTTTTTGTTTTTTGTTTTTTTAATTTTTATTTATTCCCTTCCCCCTCCTGCGTTCTGCGTGTCGGCGATGGAAAACACCCGCTGTTTTGCGAACCGCTTCTCGGACTACAGAGGCGCGCTGGCGCCGGGGCAGGGCGCGGAGGCCGTCGTCGCCACCGTCGACAAAATCCTCAAAAATGTTCCCAGCGAAATCAACGACTGTGACGGCGGGCTGTACGACGGCCCGGCCGGCGTGGCTTACATGCTGTATCACGTCGGCGAGAGTCCTCTTTTCTCCGAGCAGCGGGACGCGTACCTGAAGGCGGCCAAGCAGATCATCGACGCGTCTGTCAGATATGTTGACGCGGAGCCTGATAAGAACATGCGTGCTGCCTTCCTGCTCGGCGGGGCGGGAATTTACGCCGTGGCCGCGATGATATACAAATCCCTGGGCTTGGCGGATTTCGTCAAACCGCTGACGAAATTTCGGAACCTGTGGGAGGTATGCGCCCCCATAAACTTCCTGGAGTGCGGCTCCGATGAGCTTTTCGTGGGGCGGGCCGGGTACCTGTGCGCGGCCCTGGTCCTGAAACAGAAGCTGGGCATTGAGGTAAGACCCCCCCCTTGGCGAACCAACACCCTGCGACCCGATTTAAGGTTTGAATCGTTCGACACAAGTCCCAAATCATTCTGGCATTTAAAGCAGGAAGTCCATCAAATGGGGTAAAATGGTCAAACATGCACTTGGTTCTCTTGTTACTAAATGATGCCTTCAGTTGTCTTCATCATGGTGATGACTTTTCACAAATGACATGTCCCTATTTGACCTTTAGCTACTTTGAGCATCAGAAAAAGAATGATAATCCTACCAAAGAAGTGACGCGGTGAAATGTTTGCACTTGTTCCTTATTGTCCAAGTCAAAATTGAAAAGATTAGATGGCAAATATATTTTGGCTCAAATAGGAGATCATTGCTCAAACATGAAGTCAATAAAGGACTGAAAAGGAAGTCCAGTAAGAATACATTTGTTTTTCTCATCCATCTAATGGCAGTCGTTTTAGCTATTTAAACAGCAAAACACTCACCTCCTCACTTTTATGTACATTGGCTTTTATATCATCTAAAAGCTATTTTATTCTCCAAAAAGAGGATTAAATCTGCTGTCCATATCAAAAAATATTTTGCTCTATCTTCCTACAGTTTGATGTTTCAACTCCATAGCTTGATACAAAGAGGTTCTTTTCAACATTCTTTTTTCCAGATCCTGAGCAAAGATCAAATCAGATCTATTTGCCAGGCAATCATCGAGTCAGGAAAACAGTATGCCAGGAAGAAGAGGAAGCCCTTCCCCCTCATGTACTCATACTACGGAACAGAATATCTTGGTAAGAAGATCAGTGGCTTCCGGCTCTTTGATAAAGTCTAAAGTATCTGTTAATCTTTATTGTGTTCCCCTTTTCATCTAAACAAGCGAGTGAAGGTTTTAGTGTCTTTCACAGCGTTGCCCTTTGGCTACAGGAGGATCTGTCTATTGCTATGACACAGTAAAGAGACATGACGAGAAACTGATTTATTGATGCAGAGTTGGTGTGCTGACGTGTAAAACAAACTTTCCTTTCCTTGATTGCATCAGATGAAGAGAACCATCAGGGTTACAGATCCTCTGTAACTATCACACCAACACACGGTTCCTAGTAAGCATAGACTCCGCTGACCACATCTGCATGGATACACCTTTTGAGGAAGTGAGAAAAATGACACACGCAGTGAGAAATTTTAAATCAAGGAATGATTTTGATGTGAGACGACCAGCTCAAGCTACGACCCTGCATGTATTTCTTTCCCCCAAATCTTTGCTAACAGAGGGTTTCTTACTGGGTTTGCTCCACATCTATAAGCTATAGCTATGTAGGGACTTCACAGGCCTTATATTTTCAGTCTCAGAGAGCCATGTTTCCCCTGCATGTGTCCAACGTGTTTCGGGAAAATTGCCCGGAATCCAAAGCGATTACATTCATTTACGATTCCTCACCTCCTGAGTGTCATCCACTGCCAATGTTCACAAAAATCCGAGAATGTGTTTGATGTCTAGAGGTTTGATATATTACCTCACTCTCAGGAAGGGGACTTACAGATAATTGTTCTCTATTGATAACTTATTTTCCATCACCATGTTGATTTGTAAAATTGACATCAGTTGCCGTGCACAAATACCGCAGGAAGTTAGACTTTTGAAAATCTTGGCAGTGGATGCAGAAAAAATAATGTTTTGCAGAATTATTGCCTGTCCAGTTGGAGCTGTAAGAGTGCAAAGGGCTGCTCTCGCAATCAATTGTGTGCCTTTTCAAATGAACGCATCACAATAGTTGTATACCTTCAATATAAAGTTAACCTGCCTCCTACCACAACCTTCAGATAGATGGCACACTAGCTGGGGATGTAAACATTGCACACAGTATCGAAAAGGGGAAAAGTATGCATCTTGAAGCTGAACAGCTGATTCTGATATTAGGACCCTAAAATTGTAATTAATATCTTATTGTACTTTTTAACAACGATGTTTTTCTTTACGTTTTGTAAAATGAAGTTTTCAATGTCAGCTTAAGGTTAAAAAAGATTCTATTGGCAAACAGATTTTTCAACAGGCAGAAATCAGCTGAAATCCAAATCCTCCCAAAATTAAAGAGAACATAAAATGTTTTTCCAAACTGATCCAAAGCTGCAAAATTAGAGGTAAAACTATAACCTTTCTGTTGTTCAGTTTGTTTAATCATAAGGTGACTCTGTTGTTAAACCCCTATCAATAATCCAGGTTCATTCTACACTCAAATAGTTGTGCTCAAATTGAGGCCAAACAATCCAGCTATTGCTCAGACTTTAAAAGCTGGTGAAAGTCTGGAAGTGCTTTTTATTTTTTGAAGTGATTGTACAGCTTCTCGTACCGTCTTCCCCTGATGTCAATCGGCATGTTGAGACAGGCTGACACTTTTCAATATCCAATATAACATGTTTAGTAATCTGTCAATTATAGCCAGCAGGTTGGGAGGTAATAACAATAAAAAGCCAGTCTTCCAGTCCTTTGTGAATGTTTGTGCTTGTATGCTTCGGTTCTGTGTGTTTGTGTGCTTGGCATGGTGCTCCCCTGCATGCTTGGTTTGGTGGGTGCATGTGTGTCTCCCCCACCCTTCTACCAGGCGCAGCCCATGGCCTTTCATCGGTGCTGCAAATGCTGCTGAGCTACCAGGATATGCTCAGTGGGGCAGACAAGGACCTGGTCTGGCAAAGTGTTGATTTCCTCATGAATCAGGAGCAGAACTGCAATTGGCCAGCAGAGCTGGGCGCCATAATTGAGAGGGAGAATGAACTGGTGCACTGGTGTCACGGAGCCCCGGGTACGATTAGTTCACTGTCAGATTCTCAGTGGTCGTTTCGGCCACTAGAAGACGTTCTTTTGTTCAATTTGTTTTTGTTTTTGTCCCTTTGTGCAGGTGTGGCTTATCTTTTCGCCAAAGCCTATTTGATTAACAAGAAACCCCAGTACCTGGACACGTGCATCTGCTGCGGGGAGCTCGTTTGGCAGAAAGGTCTGCTGAAAAAGGGGCCTGGGATTTGTCATGGAGTGGCTGGCAGTGCTTACGTTTTCCTCCTGCTTTATCGCCTCACAGGAAACTCCAAATACATTTACCGTGCTCAGAGGCAAGGAAACTCCTCAGTTATGCTTCACACTTTTTTTTATAATCCGGATGTCTTCCTGCTATTTAACTGTAAAGACTGTAAAGGATATTTACAGAAAAGGCTGAGGGGTAAAGACATTATGATGGGCAAACAATAGTTCACAATGACGAGAAATACCAAGGACAAAACAATTTACTTAGGAAGAAACCTTTGTTTAGAGCACAACCCCCTTTTAATTGAGTAGCTGCCACAATGGTGGACATTCTTATTGCCAGCTCTTTTTGCAGTCCAGTCTTGCAACATGTATTTCACATGGAATCTCTGAATCTCTCTCTATTTTCCAGAGACGCCCATCAACCATGTTTTATTTTCCATCGTAATTATTCCGCAGTAATTCTTTCTTGCAAAATGTTTGCACATTCATGTTTCTCTAAAATTTGTTTTCTTTCCCAAAGGTTCGCAGAGTTTCTCTTCTCTGAGGAGTTCAAGTCTGGCTCGCACTTCTTAACCAGCATCTACAGCCTGTTTGAAGGCCTGTCAGGGACTGTCTGCTTCCTGGTTGACCTGATGCATCCGGACAAATCAGAGTTCCCTTTGTTTAGTGTCTTTGAGTGAATGATACACCACCGTTCACTGGCCTGAGCATAACCTATTACCTAACCTCTCAAAGCCCCCAAACAGGATTATAGAAACCTGCACTGAATCTAAAGGTTAGAGAGGAGGAGGAATGGTATTTGTATGGGAAAACAAGAAAGCAAAAATGACTTCTTTGAGTGCATTTTGCAGTAGAAATATTCGGTGGTGTCTTTTCCAAAGGGGGTGTTCAGCTTCCCATCTTAACCAGTCATCCAATCCAGTGAAACATTTCTCAAGTCGATATCAGAACGCACGAAGGCAGTAGATGTTCTGAAATTTGTAAAAACAAATGGATGACATTTCTAGCATATTTTCCCCCGGGGGATGCTCTCAGGTCAGAAACACACACCATTAACAGAATTCTACAGCTCTCACACCCAAGTCAGAAAAAAAACAAATTGTCACATAATGCCTTCACAATTTTCTACCACTTCACCAGCTCAGCTTCACATATCACACTGTTTTTAGGCTTCTTGCATCTTTGAAAATTGTTGGCACAATCCTTTTTGAAAGGATTTTGATTGTTAACCTAAAAACAATCAAACTTGGCAGTGAAAAGATAACCAATTGGTCAGTAGAGAAGTAAGACTTCATTGAAACGTTCTCACTTTGTGCTGCGTATTTCTCAGCCCACCCCCATGTAGCAGCGTGATAATTATCTGTCTGATGTTTTAGTCTACATTTATGGGGACTCTAGCTTTTCCGGTGTGTTGTGGTTTTGTGACGTTAAGGCCATAGATTAACAGATTTTTTTTTTTAAGTAAACGATTTATTGGTGGTAAGACATCCTGCTGATGCAGTTTCCTCTAGAAGGTTCTTTTAAACATAAATTATGGTTAGATTTCTTTACTTAATGAGGCCTTAAGATCGAATTTGGATGTGACGGCATTTTCAAATAAATGGAACAATGGGATTAGAACCACTATTGATGTCTGGCTGCAGTTGGTTAACAGGCCTGTGAATTCAATAATGCTGAACCAAAGCAGTTTCTTGATCCTATCTGTGCCTGTTATGGAGCATTTGTCAGCTGTATATGTGCTGTTCATGCATTTGTAATCCAAGATGTCCATAACATAAATCTGAAAGGATTATTGTTATCAATAAATTGTGCAGGTGAAGAAAAAAAAGTAAGCATTTTCATTTATGAATTTGTTTTATTTATTTATTTTTCCCTGCTGTTGTTTGTCAAAGACACTATTTTTGCTGACAGGCAGGATAAACGAATCCAGTCAGACTGAAATTGTTCACAGCAACTTGAGTGGGACTGAAGTCCACTGATCTAAGAGCAGTCCAAGCAGCCCAGGTGACAGCTATGTCAACACACATATTATGGACTATCACTTGAGATAGAAGATGCATCTGGAAATCCACCACCCAGTTATTCAAAATAACAATTAAAGTGCTTTTTTCCATAACTGTGTAAGATGGAAGGACTCTGACACAATCTTATTCATAAGATGGGACAACTCTGTTAAGGGTCAAGGTTACGGTTTAGTTTCCATCGGCAATTAAAGTTATTATTTAAACATCCCCAGACTTGCACACACCAGCTGCTGATTTTTTGATTTTCAATTTTTTTTTTATACTTCATTAATCCCTAGTGAGGAAATTCCTTCTCTCCATTTGACCCATCATGGACGAACCATGAATTATAATCAATGACTAGTATTTAATCTTAGTGAATTCTTGTCAAAATACTCATTCACAAGGATTATGTCTGTGGAGGTTGTCAGTCATCCAGGTCATGGTTAATTCTTGTCATAAATCTTTGTGTTGTGGCAACTGGACTGGATTTCCTTCCCTTGAAGCCTCTCAGCTGAGAATTGAAATGTCTTCAAGGGAAGAAAATGAAGTCCAAGTTGCCACAACACAAAGATTGTGACAAGAATTAACCATGACCTGAACGACTGACAACCTCCACAGACATAATCCTTGTAAAGGAGTATTTAGTTCTCGGTTGCTGCATCACTGCTACAAGTCTGGTTCGATCTTAAAGTGCCTAATAAATGTGTGATTTTCCAAGTAGCTCAGCTGTTTGAGGAGAGGCACACCTCCTGCGCCACAGACGAGCGCCCCCTAGCGGCGGATCCGCCGAACCGCATTTAAGCAGTGAAAACAAATCCCGCCGCCTGCGAGAGCGGGGTTGAAGCTGCGGCGTTGAGTCCGACACAACGCCATCGTGTCCGGCGTGCTCGGCGAAGAAGCGCGTCCGCCCCCCCCCCCTCTCCCCAGATGGCGGAGTGAGTGAGGATGCGATTCCCCATCTCCATCTTTGTGTCGGTGTCTCTGTTTACGGCCGAGACCACCGCCGCGCTGTACCTCAGCTCCACGTACCGCTCAGCCGGGGACCGGATCTGGCAGGGACTCACGCTGCTCTTCACCCTCCTGCCGTCCGTGCTGGTGCAGCTGACCCTCACCTTCATCCACCGGGACCTGAGCCGGGACAGACCGCTGGTTCTGCTGCTCCACATCCTGCAGCTCGGACCCGTCGTCAGGTCAGACAAAGAATAACCCCGACGTGTGTTTTCGTGGTTCAAGTCGGCCCCCGCTCGTTCACGCGGCTTAGATAAACACGCAAATGCTTTTTGTTTGTTGTTGTTGTTGTTGTTGTTTTTTATCTCAATGGCCTCATCCCGGTTGGCGCACCGAATGTACAGCATGATCGATTCACTCACTGCTTATCGATACTTTCCATACTCACAGCTCGCCATTGCTGCGTGTGTCGCTCCTCATCCTCCTCCTCACAGTCCGGAGCTGCACATCAGCCAAAACAAAGCCCGGCAGGAGGGCATGTAGGAGCAGACACGCTGATGGAGGAACATATCCAACATCTGTGCACCAACAGCTTTTATCCATTATAGGCCTGGTGCGTAGATGGGCTATAGGAATCCTAATCCTGTGTGTATGTAGGACTGCAGCTTAAACACACACGCACACACACACACACACATACACTGCTGTAATGGAATGTGTAGAATCTATGAAAATGTAATATTTAATTTCATAGAAGCTACTCTCATGACAATTTTAATGTCAGATCAAATTCTGAATCGGTTATAATGAGAATTCTGCACCATAGCTCAAATAGAAACACAGTACAGCTAAAAAAAATAATACATCAACTATCAGAGCTTTGCTTTTAGTGTTGTATTGACTTGATAGAGGACATGACAGCGTGGTGATCAGGATGGTTTTATAGACAGAAATGGCAAATCAGTTTGGATCTGTGACGATTAGTTATTTCAGATGCATTTTGGAGTCATATGCCTCTTGACTCAGCCTGTCCCTCTCAAGTATGCATTCAAGCTGTCATCCTGTAAACGTCTGCGTGTTTCCTCAGTGAAGAGCATATCTAAGAATAGCACAGGTCACTGCCGGCTCCTTATCTCTAACAAGACACAACCAGAGGGGGGAAGCCAGTTGCACTTCCTGTTATCAGAATTTTAAAGCTCACTTTTATCATCCAAAGCTCACTGTCATTTTTTCAGTAGAAAAGCACATGACTTAGGTTCAAGCCTAAATAAGAATTTACTGTAACTTTCATCTGCTGATCGGGAGAGTTTCTGTTCCCTCGCTGTCTGAGGTTTGGAGTTCACTTTGGAGCAGGAAAACACAGGGCCTTTTGCAGGAGACATTAGTGTTTAATCAAAACGTCAAAGCTCTCAGCGCACGAATAAAAGGATGGACTTTTCCAAGGAAGGACGAGACCTTTTGCTCGAGTATTTTGGAGTATTCAATTTTTAAATTTTTTGTATGTGTCAAATAATATAGGGGTGGCGTTGCGGAATAGGTAGAGCGATCGTCCTTGGAACCGAACATTCAGTGTGTCGAAGTGTTGTTGAGCAAGACACTGAACCCCTAACTGCTCCCCTGGCGCTGCTAGACAGCAGCCAACTGCTCATGGTTCATCCATGATGGGTTAAATGCAGAGAAGAAATTTCCCCACGAGGGGTTATTAAAGTATAAATTATCATCACTGTCATATCAGATTGGCAAAAAAAAAAAAACGAAAGCAAATCTTAATCAGTTTTTCAGTGTCTTAAAATGATATCTTGATTAGGTCTTACAACTGCTCTTACAACTGCATGAAAAGATCTTTAAGCATTTAATGTAGGATTATGTTAGTTTGCCATTCCTTTCCTTTCAAGTTCTTTTTAGCATTCAACTATTATTGAGAAAAATCTCTGTCTGTCTCGCTGCCATCCTGTCAGATTGCATCTGTTCAGCTTGAATACGATGACTTTAACAAATCAGAGCGTTCTCCACCACTGACGTAGCAGCCCTGTGTCGATTTTTTTTTTTTTTTTTTTAATTTATTTTATTTTTTTTTTTTTTTTATTTTTTTAAATCAGGATTAGGTAACTTGGGTCAAATGATGTTACACAAATTAATCAGGTA
>CAAKHD010010393.1:120208-130796 GCA_901007705.1 Fistularia tabacaria
TGTTCAGCTTGAATACGATGACTTTAACAAATCAGAGCGTTCTCCACCACTGACGTAGCAGCCCTGTGTCGATTTTTTTTTTTTTTTTTTTTTTTTTTTTTTTTTTTTTTTTTTTTTTTTTTTTTTTTTTTTTTTTTTTTTTTTTTAATTTATTTTATTTTTTTTTATTTTTATTTTTTTAAATCAGGATTAGGTAACTTGGGTCAAATGATGTTACACAAATTAATCAGGTACATTTTGGGATTTATCAGCAAAAAGTCTATGCCGATAATTCTCATCAACAGTCACAGAAATAATGCTTAACATACTGGTAATATTTTGAAATCCATCATACAGAAAAGCAAGATAATTTGTATTTGATTTGATAATTTAAGTTGTGCCGGCTCAAGCTTCAAGCTCGTTATGTTAAATAACGCGTGTTAAATGTTTCCTTGATGGTAAAGAATAATTTGACAAACAAGTGTCTGAGAAGCCGCTCGGCAAGAACAAACTACAGAGTCATTGAGGAAAAACTTGTTGTCTTTTGATTTCTCTAACCCTTTCACCAACACACACACACAACCAGTTACAAAACATGCTGAACTACAGATTCTGGAGTACGGTTTTTAGTAACATTTGTTAGTTTTCATCTTGAAGACAGACAGGAATCAGCGATGCGTTCTGTGTGCGTGCAGGCACTGAAGGTTACACTGATAAACCATCCCTCAGCTTTGCTGCAGTTTAAATCCCTCCCCTTGTTATTTTGTCATCGTTGCTTATCCGTGCTGCCTTACAAGTTGCGTGTTGCCTGTTTGGTCTGCTGCCCACTTCCATTCAGTAACATACTGGCACATGACTGACTTTTAAAATTCAGCATCACAGACAACAGTTAGCATAGCTTTGGATACCGATGCCCTCGGTAGAGGCACCTCTGGCTGTTGGGCCTCTGCTGCTGCACATGCATGTGTTGAGTTATTGCTGAAAACATTTGTGCAAGTCCATGTTGACATCAGTTAACGCACACGGAGCCTCTAGCATTGTGGCTTAAGCCTTAGTTGTTGTGTCAGTGGTGTCAGCCGGTCGTTCCCTCTGCTCTGGTTCAAGAACAGACTATCTCAACAATTCTTGGATGGTTTGCATGGAAATGTTTGCAGCTGCTTATGATCTCCCAAGGGTGCATTCAACTGGTTTTAGTCATCAAAACTATTTCCTGTAGTGTTCTCACGAGGTTGATATCTCAGGATCAGGTAGCAGGTTGCTATTCAATAATGCCGTGTTAAAGATAAGAAAAAAAGAATAGAAAGATGTTTAATGTTTTCTGTTTTAGGGATAGCTAGTCATTTCAACCTTGTGTGAGATATTGAGGATACCAGGAATACTTTACATCAATAAAAGTCTTCATAAATGTAGATGTTTCAGCAGGAAATGGAGATCTTCTGAATTGAAATAACAGGAAAAACAAACTAATCAATAATGAATCATGGTGGGATTTTCTTTTTTCGACACCAAGTAAGAACAGTTTATGATTCTTAATGTCCCTGTTTCCTCACTGGTGTTTTTGTAGGTGCTTGGAGGCGTTCTGCATCTATGGAAGTGTGGGCCGTGTGGAGGAGCCTTATGTTAGCATCACCAGGAAGAAGCAGATGACCCATGGGGGTCAGTCTGAGGAGGTGGAACGGCAAGTGGGCCAGGCGGAGGGTAAACTGGTTACACACCGAGCAGCCTTCACCCGTACCTCTGTCATCCAGGCCTTCCTGGGTTCGGCCCCCCAGCTCACCCTGCAGCTCTACATCTGTGTCCTGCAGCGCGGGGTGTCTATCGGAAGAGGTGAGGTGGTGAGAGGCTGCGTGTGTGCGTGACTGTCTGACTTAATTTGAGGTCTGAGGCCTGCTTTTGTCAGCTTTCAGTACGGTATGTTTATCTCCTTGCTTCTGTCACCATTTTGTTGCTCCACCATGATGTAGGCAGATTAGCCAAGTGCCATATTGGGCAAAAGAGAACAATGTTTTCAAAACAGATCTTACATAAGTTCATCTCAGATATTGGGGATGGAATTGGTGCTGATCTGGGGCCAGGAAGCCCATATGTGTGAGCTTCTGTTACTGTTCCTCAGAGAGATTTAGCAGAGGTCCATACAGAGTCAAACTAGGACATCTGGTCTTCCAATCAGGGCAAAATAAAGTGAGGTTATAAATGCATAAATCTTATTTGATTCTGCCCGCGGCAGTCTGGCACCTCGATTTCATGCTTTCTGATTTAACGGTCCATATGTAATGAATGGGGGCTCATGTATCTCTCTTCTTTCCACATCAGGCACGCTAATGGTGATCTCCCTCCTTTCAATTGTGTATGGAGCGCTGCGCTGCAACATCCTGGCCATAAAGATCAAATATGACGACTATGAAGTAGACATCCGACCCATGGCGTATCTCTGCATTTTCCTGTGGCGGAGCTTTGAGATCGCAACCCGTGTCATGGTCTTGGTTCTTTTCAGCTCAGTGTTGCAGCTGTGGGTCCTGCCTGTTGTTATGCTCAACTTCCTAATTTTTTTTCTGTACCCCTGGATCCTCTTCTGGGTGAACCACTCCCCTTTCCCTGAGAATATTGAAAAAACCCTCACCAGGGTGGGGACCACCATTGTATTGTGCATGCTTACATTCCTTTACGCCGGCATCAATATGTTCTGCTGGTCAGCTGTGCAGGTAAAACTCAGTGACCCAGACCTGATCAACAAGTCCCAGAACTGGTATCGAATGGCCGTGTACTATATGCTGCGTTTCATTGAGAACGCCTCCCTTCTCCTGCTGTGGTACATCTACAGGACTGATTTCTACAATGTTGTCTGTGCCCCGCTGCTGGTGTTGGAGCTGCTTGTAGGCTACGCCATCGCTATCTTCTTCATGCTCGTCTTCTACCAGTTCTGTCATCCGTGTCGGAGGCTCTTCTCCTCCGGTATGACCCAAGGCCTTTGGAATTGCTCCTCTCTTCTCTGTCTGATGTTCAGTTGTGATTCGCCACCGAACAGGCCCATTGGAAAACAAATCCCGGAGCCTCCAAGCCCTGTACCGTGTAAAGATCCTGCCAGTGAGCAAGTGTGTGACTCAGCTAGTGACACAAGTTACAACATGCTCAGTGACACAATTTACGACATTCCTAATGAATTGGGCAATAATCTAGGAGGTGGAATGAATGGTGACATTAGCCAAGGTGCACCCTGCAATGCTTGAAGCGTTCCAATCACACCGCTTCATTACCCTCAAGTGCCACATCAATCCTTCTGTACATTGCGTTTACACTTACATAATTTTATCTCCATTTCATAGATCTCTTTTTAACCTGTCTAACTTGTATGTGAAACAAATGTGTCCTTAACTTCAGATGTGAACTGGCTGAAGCTTGTGTTTTGTAAGCTCTCACGTCAACAGCCAGCATCCTGACCCTTCATCCTACAGCTTTAACACAAACCCCAAGCTGTGGCCACCACCTGTATGGAGACTTTGTTCACTTTATATGCTGCATTATTGATCACCTGGAGCCATGCATTGGAATTGATTGTATTGATTTTCTCTACTAGGCATGGATGTATGCATGTGAGGATTCTAAGATGAAGGGTTAGCCGTCTTGGGGGAGGAGGGTGTTTTGTAAAGGGTTTTTTTAATCTCCCGTAGTTTTAAGACTGCAAGCAATCAGCTATTCTATTTTTTTTTTTACATCTTGATAAGAGCTTTATCATTAATATGTGCTGCTTCTTTGCTGTATTTGTGCTTACTGATGAGGAACATGTTTCAGAGCCTGTATGACCCCCGAAACACTACTGTAAAGCACAGATTTTCTGTGCGATGTCGCTGCACGTTTACATAAAAAAAGGTTAAAGTGACTTTGATTCAGCAGGAACAGCTGTTGTGTTGTGAAATGATTTTTTTGCCATGTATTTGCATTTTTTCAAATTCACGCTTCTGATGTCTGTCAGCTTTTTGTCTGTTTTAGGTACAAATTTTACACTTAATGCACAAAAAAATGTATATCAAATGTGTTGGGCGTAAGTAGCAAGTATGTGCTGCGTAATTGGTTGTTTAATGTGTGAATGTCAATGTTTGTTTTTGCACCAAGTCCTTTTGCAATGTATCTGCAGAGGGATGACAGCCTCGGGAATCACATTAATGCTTCTATTTGTAAAAATGAGCAAACTTTTATGCCAAAAAAAATACATTAATAAATATTGTACACATCAAATACAAAGCAAGATGAAATGCATTTGAAATCCTATTAATTCAAATAAATCTATATTTATATGTGAAATGTATGTTGTCTTATTTGTAACTGGAGAAGAAGAAACTTTCCCTTTTCTGTGCTTACCTCTAGTGGGCAAAGGCAGAAAAACAAGCTAATGCTTGGGTGTAATTTTCTAGTGTGGTTTATAGAAAAGAAGACCTCCACCTCAAAATGGTTTGATGACATTTTATGACTAGGCAGTAAATGTTAGAACAAATTATAGCCTTTGACAGGTTTACAGAGCAAGTCCTATAACAAATGTCTGGTCCTTTTCTGGTGTTCTAATCAGGATATTCACAACACTTGACAATTAGAAAAACAAAACAATATACATATTTAAAATAACAAAACCTTTCATACAACTACTGAGGTGTTTGAAGGGATACTTTTTGGGACAGTCTCCTTTTTTCAATGTTCCTTATGGTAAGAATGGAAAACCGATATCTATTTCTTCTCTTTTGGTGCATTATTGAGTTCTGGAATCGGTAGTTAACTTTCATCAAAAGTCATTAGATATGAATCCCACCAACACAAATTATTAGACATTCATTTTGACATATCTGTTGGGATGTACATTTATCTTCTCAAAATAAAGGACGATGGTGTAGAGTTGAATTTCTCAAGAACCTCAGGTGTTCCCTTCAATACACTGGAAAAGAGACTTTTCTGGGAGACTCAGTCACAGTTTAAGTCTAATTTAATTAGGAATGTATCGGAGAAACATTATTGGGTTTAGGTTTTGTTTTTCCAGTAAAATTTTTGGAAAGATTTGACTAATAAAATATTAAGTATTTACTTTAATTACTGGTGTTTACTGACCAATTACACACACTTGTGATGTCTGAAACATCAAACCTGCATCCTGACCACTTTTTTCTCCCTGGTAAACAATTTCTCACAGGCCAAGGTTTTTCCTCTGAGGATTGTCAGGGTTTCTTAGTCTAATGAAGTGTCGGGTGAGCGAGCAGGGTGCAGCTCTGCCACAGTCACAGAGCCACGGCGAACACACTGGCCACGCAGTACATGGTGCGGTTCTCCCATCTGACAGTGCAGCTTCCTGAAACATAAAGTGACAGTATGAGACTCCTCTGGTGATGTTCCTTGACAAGCTTTTTAAGGATTTTAATAAAATACATCGTGACTTGAACTCAGAAATCAGAGCCAAGACGATTAATATAGATTTAAAGAGGGAACATTCCAAGTATGTTCTTGTACTTATACAGTTTTATATAATCTCTTTGTCTGCTTTACCCCGGCACTAAACTGTGACATTATGTCCATATATCAAATAAAATTCAAAGTGGCAGATTACACCACCTGCACTACATCTGATATCACAAGCAAAAAACAGACAGTCAGGTTTAATCCTCATTTAGACCTGGATTAGGTCTGGTCGTCCTTCAAGATTATTTAACTCAAGACTAGGACAAGTCTGAGACAACTTTAATCCATATCTGAGAAAGCAATTTCAGCAAATACTGGTTTAACATGTGATTTAGTCAACAACAAGTGCTTCATCCCTGTATGGGAAACCAGACCCTTGTTTCCTTTTCTTCAGAACTGGGCAAGAAAACCTCAGCCTCTGGAAATCCTTGTTTCATGATTGAATACAAGAGCAATATTTCAGATGACTTATCAAGATTTCATCATGTGCTAGTCGACAATATGGACAGCCAAAACTGGCGGATTTCTGTCTTCCCTTTTATAAAATTAGCAAAAAACATTGTATCAGTGAAATGCCTGAGGATGATTTATCAGTCTGGTTGAATAAGATGTCATTAAATAACAGTTTTGGAGTCATGCACCTTTGTTGCTTGATCAGAAAAGATTTTTTTTATTTGGAGAATCACAGATTTGTGATAAAAAAGGCAGGTATTCTTCACAATACATTAGTTCTTACAGCTCTAATTTGTAAAAGTGTATAAAGTTTGCTACTTTTATCATGTAGATTTTCCATTTCAATCTCTTTCATTTCTGAGATTTAGCTCAAAAATCTAGGAGTTCCTTTAAGAGGAAACAGGAGTACTTCTCGAAACGAGTAGAAATACTATCATGAAGCACTGTCATTTTTTGGTGTAGTATCTGCACTGGGGTTGGTTTCTCACCGTCAGTAGTCGAGTCCCAGTAGCAAGAGTTGGCAGTGTGGAGACCAGCGCCGCTCTTCTGCATGATGGTGCAGTTCACTATATAGGAGAAGTGTGACAGCTGGTCACTTCTTAAGCCTCATGTACAGACTGTGTGCGTTACCATGGCACTCAGTGATTTAATATTACCTATGTATTTGAATGGCTTCCCCTGTTTCACCAGAAGTGTGAGAGAGTGTTCTACTATACTGGCGGTCCACTGGTTGACTTTACCCTGGTTGTAATCTGTCCCACCGATGACACCTTCAATACACTACAGCAGGAAAGACGTAAAAAGGTTACAGTAAGTATGTTGCTGTCACAAAGTGCATTTCCAGTGTTTTATTTTAAAAAAGGAAGTTTAAAGGAATACAATAAATACCTCTTTAACTGAGACAGTGACCTCATCAGCATTGAAGACGACCTGCAGGATAAGTAAAAGAGAAAACAAGTGGACATTATTTTGAATTACACAGCAGCATGGCTTCTCTAGTTGGATCAATACATCATTCTCTCTGTAATCACAGTTAAACTTATTACATATTAATATATTTTAGGAGCATCATGGACATACCACAAGGATCGTTTTACTCCTATATACTGTAAATATCAATTGCTTCTTGACAGGCACATTTCTCTCAGGTCATAATGACTGTGTTGGTCAGCATGTCTTCATTACAAGTGCAGGTAAAGAGAATAATAAACCTTAGAAATTTGTCTTGTAAAAATTGTGATTTTTTTTTGTTTTGGGACATGACTTGCAGTTAAATATGCAATAAAATGTGAGCTAGGCAATAACGTTGACTCGTTTCTCTCTTCTAGTACAACTAGACAAGGAACATTTTATTGTGTTTGAGGCTTTTTTAATGCTGACTGCTACTGAAAGCCATACTTTTGATGAAACAATCTTTGAAAAAATATTGAAATTAAAAATACCTTTCTTTCCGGGACATTATCATCATTTTCGTTCAGTGCCAAGACACAGCCTGTTGCTGCTACCTTATGTTGGAGGCTGTTAACCGAGAGTTGGATTTACAATAAAAGCAGATTTTTGAGTTTTTATTACTAAGATTACACACCTTTCCATGAACTGCTGCCAAACACTTCTCCACACAACTGTCAGACAAACACTAAGCAAACTCACACAATAAGCGTGAATGGAAGTTGTTCAGTGTCCCCAACCTGAAATACACTTCAGGAAGTCAAATTGTCTAGTTTTTTAAATTTCCCAATATGATTGTAACTTCGCTAGTTGACTTGAGAAAAAAACAGCAACAAAGAACTTTCATTGGTTTTGATGTTTTTTTAAATCTGCACCATCACATAGTACTTGGTTTGTAATGATAAATCTCAGGTGATTAAATGTTGTATCATACGTCTGTCTTGATCAGATATCTCCAGAGATTGAGACACTTTGTCCCAGGGTCATTACATAATCAGCAATACTTCACTCATCCCAGAGAAAATTTCTCATGAATAACGGTTATTCATATACACATTGAAGCAGAACATCAGTACTGTGGCAGTGATCAAGCTGCTGTAAATTCCACCAATACGCAAATTCTATGTAATGTGATATATGCAAAGTTTTATTTGCATCATGAGATCAGATCATTGTTCATGCCTTCAAAGCAGGCGTTTGCAAACCAGTTTTGTGTGACTGACATCTTGCTGAACATGGGGTGTGATGTCAGATGCGGAGGACAATATCAGGAAGTCCTATGTCAACGATCTGCAACACATAACTGTCAACTGGTGTAGCTATGTGTTTGTGTATTATTTTTAGATCACTTGACAATATGCGGATGTGTCAATACGAACCAGAACAATATAACAGTTATATTGCCCCAGGCTGAAATAATTTTAATTAGATCTTGCTTTTCAGAAATATGTCTTGAATTGTGTCTTTATATGATAGCGTCGCAATTATTTAAAAGATATACGTTGCAGAAGTACTTCAGTAGACAATAGATCACGGATTGACGCCTGTGGAGATTCCTTCATCACAGAGTTCAACTGACTGTTGATGACTGTGGGCTGTAAACGGTTATTCCTGGAAGGATGGCAGCGATGCAAATGGTGGATGGTTCCGTTCACTGCTGAGCAGTGGGCTCTTCTCTTCACGTCTACCTCATTCACTTGATATATGAGCAATATTTATGGTATTCTTCAAAGCTCAGGTGACTCGAATGGTCGTATTCTGGACAGAATAGCTACTAGCAGTTAGCAAAACCACCACACCCAGACATTGACGTCGTTAGCTCCAGTTGACTGTATAGATGAGCTAACGGCACCGTCTTCGCTTGTCTCTTTCTAAACATTAACATTCTATTAATAATTCTCTATAAAAGTGGGTAGTTTACCTCGTCTCCAGAGTTATACTCCTCCATAGCTGACTTTACTTTGTATTTATCGCCGCTGCCTTCTAACACTAATTGTTCCTGTTTATTTCCTGCTATTTCGAAATGACGAGCACAAAAAAGAGGGCACTTTAAAGGATCAGCTACTTTGTTGTAGCGCCACATAGTGGCCAATTTAGGTATTGCAAAAAGACAACTCCAAATTTGGGGATTCCAAAAACATCTGGAGATTCTTCTTCTTTTCCTTTCGGCTTTTCCCTATAAGGGGTCGCCACAGCGAATCAACCTCCTCCATCTAACCCTCTTCTCTGGATCCTTCTCTCTCACACCAACTACCCTCATATCTTCTCTCACTACATCCGTAAATCTTCTCTTCGGTCTTCCTCTCGACCTCCTGCCTGGCATCTCCAATTCCAGCATCCGTCTACCAATACAGTCCCTATCCCTCCTCTGTACATGACTGAACCATCTCAGTCTGGCTCCTCTGACCTTCTCTCCAAAACATCTCACATGTGCTGTCCCCCTGATGGGCTCATTTCTGATCCTAAGATGACATAATAGATTATGTGAAAAATGCCCAACAAGCTTTTTAATGTATGATTTGCACGCATTTAATGTTTTTTTCTTCTTTCAAAAAGATGCGTTATAATGAAAACAATGTGGCTCTGTTTGAAATATAGATGAAGCAGATTTTGCCATCTGTGATGAATGAGCATTGCACTAGCAATTTCATAACTTAAACCATACTTTCATTTGTGGTTATTGTTTGAAAAGCATTGCTATTCCTTTACACTAATTTCCTTTTAATGTCCTCGTACATATGTTTCATAGTATTAACATATAGATATTACCTGCTAAATGTTGGCTTTTTTTTCTAAAAAGTTTTTCTCTTTCAAGCTTTGCTTGTTAGTTTGCATGGTTGTTTGTTTGGTCATCGGATTATTTATTTATCTTCATACAAATTTAATGTATTTACAGGTAGGTTTTGCTCATTTTCATTGAATTTGTTCATTCACACACACTTCATTGTACATTAAACATGTATAGGGTTTGTTGTCAAAAGTCTTCTTTTAATTCTTACTGATGAAAGTGAGGTTTTGCCAGAGAGCATGATTCTTCCCCAAATATTTTTAAGCAAATCCTGGTCCAGTAATGAAATTACACATGTCAGATGTTTTGAATACTTTAAACAGTGGAATTAATCTTATTTGTCCATTTTTGTGGTACTGTATTCAAGCACAACTCATCGCAAATTCATTCATGCATTCAAGTAATTTTCTGTGCTTAAAAACTTGTGAGCATGATGTATTTGGGAGAAAAAAACAGGACCACAAGCAGAAACATGTCCTTTTAAATTGGTTGGTTTTAAATTGGTTTGATTGTAAAATTACCTTGGAGGCAATAAGAAACATTTTTAAAAAGCATTGCGTATTTTTACTGGCCACAATGTCCCCATTACGATAGTTTAACACACACACACACACACACACACACACACACACACACACACACACACACACACACACACCACGCCTCCTTCAGTCGGAAACACCCTGCCGTTGGATCTCTGCCTTCAGACTGTGCCGAGGCGCACCGACACGCTCACGCACGGCCACCGATCACCGGACTACCGGCTCCCCGGCGCCTCCGTGCTCTCCCGCCGGCTGCTCCTCACACCCGCACCCTCAGGTAAGACGTCTCTTCCCCGCGGGTCAGTCGGCATCAGCTCCTAAACCCCCGCGTTTTCCTTGGCATATGGCAGCTGAAGATCTCTTTTTTTTTTTTATTTGTTTCCTTTCCCCTTTTTTTTTGGGGGGGGGGGGGGGGGGGGGGGGGGTGGTTGGGGGGGGGGTG
>CAAKHD010010393.1:130816-158489 GCA_901007705.1 Fistularia tabacaria
TTTTTTATTTGTTTCCTTTTCCCTTTTTTTTGGGGGGGGGGGTTGCGTGTGTGTGTGAGTGTGTTTGTGTAAGTGGGTGGGTTCAGGGGTTCCGATCACGACCCCTGAGACCGAAGTGGTGCTCAAGTGGACCGGGTCGCTTCACAACTCAAGTTAGGCGGGTTTAAGCAGGTGCAATGCAGCAAAGAAAAAAAGAAAAAAAAAACAATAGAAGAAGCTCCCTTTGCTGTATCTTTTCTCCACCGATGTTGGAGGCAGATGAAGCCTCCTGTTCAACTCTTTATCCAGGCTGGGGTCCCTCTCATGTGCGGCTGCTGAGAGACTGACTCTATAACTCCATCAGATGATGACCTTGCCTGGCTCTGTTCTGTCAGCAGGATGTCCCGGGGCTTCCCAGGGATCTCTGCTCTCCCTGACACACACACACACACACACACACACACACAGCCGGACATCATCCTCTCCCCGGGGTCTGCTGGGCTGCTGAGGGCAGGAGAACTGAAGATTAGTTGGATGGGAGATGATTTGGATGGAATGTGTGAGACGGAGCGTGTTAAATGTAAAATAAGCGGGGAAGCTGATTCGACTTGAGGGACTCATGGCTCTGATTGTAAAAGGTTTGGGACACAGTGAAGGAGATAGGGATTTTTTTTAGTTTTCCTCGATAAAGGTAGCTCAGTGTAATACAGCACTGTATGATTACCCCCCCCACACACACACGTACACACAAATAGAAATACATCATCCCCAGCTGCTTCACTCCCCAGTCCCCAGGTGCAGCTGCAATGTGGAGTCTGTTAATATGAATCACAGTCCAGAATGATTCATCTCCAGTTTAATCTGCCTATTTTCATTGAAAAGACATGATTACCTATTTGTTTGTTTCTTTTAAGATCGAATCATGATTTTTTGCCTTGATCCAGGGGAGGGACTTCAGACGCACCCTCACATTACAAAAACTTAAACAAGTTATTCGACAACCATAACCATCATTTTTAACAACGCAACCGCAGAGTAAGGGAAATTAAGCAAATCTGATTCAAGTTTCCGGAATGCAGTTCAGAGCAGTATCGATGGAGGGACGATTTAACGATGGCCGAGGGCAGAAACATCAGGAAATTAAAGCAGAGCTGCTGTGGTGATGAGTAAAATGACACTCATTTTCACGCTGCCAATTACTGTAACTTAAAGTCAACTGTCTTCTGATGGTACTGGCTTTCCCTCTGTACAGGAAAGCCGTAATTTAGATTTCCATAATTCAATAGAATTTGCTGTGTAACAAATCCTGGGCAACTACAAATTTGTCACACTGATGTCTGAAGTAATTCACCGGACTGGACAGATGATGTTTTATTATTGCCAGAGTCTGAAAGGCTTCCCATTGATAAGCAGGCTTTATGTGGTGAATGCAAGAGAGGAAGTAAGTGGTTGAATAAAGGAGAAACGCCAGAGGATGTAGGGACTCCGCAATTGCTCTGCACACAGCTCATCCAACAGGGCAGAAAGAAGCCCTTGGGAGTGCAGTCACACAGCATTAGAGCTCTGCATCTAGATGTGCGTGCGCACATGTGTATGTGTGGCCGTGCAAGTGCTTGTATCCGTACGTGCGTTCACACATGTGTGCATCATTGTGGCGGGTGATGTTTTTGGTGCCAGACAGTCTGTCACACATTTCAACTGTCCACTCCCTTTTATTCTCACATAATAACAGGACACGTGTGGGAGGCACTAATTCTAAAGATCAGACAGGATTATTTCCTTGAAAATCAGCATTATTATCATCGGATTAACACATCTGATGACCTGACCTGCGTTGATGCTGCATCGAATGCCATAGCCTGGTCTCTGTTGAGACGTGTAGTGCGGGGTTTCCCTCCCTCCTACTCACTGGCGCCTCTCTGATCCACTGCTCTCCAGCGTGTGCTGCATGCTTGTTTGGTATGCAGCCCTAAAGCCTCATGCAGCCTTCCATTCATCCACGCGATCAGTAGAGCCCTGTTTATATACACACACAAATACATATACACAAACTCTTGTACACAAGTCTGCAGATGTAGGAGGGGAGAGAAAAACATCTTAAAAGCAGAAATGTAATGTGATTGCAGGGGCGAGAGGAATGACTCAACACAGTGATGGATGGCTGGTCAGGGAGCAGAGCCGCTCAGTTGTCCTTTATGGAACTGCCGTTTATGTACAAATGTCTCCGTGGACCAACATGAGATCAGTACCAGTGAAACGCTCACACGTACAGGCACTCAGAATGGCATTATCTCTGTAATATTTGTTCAGAGCCCATGCAGCAACAGCGGCAGCATCTTGACCCGGGTGTGTTTTGAGAAATGTCAACACAGCAAAGTTCACAATATATAGATGGGTTTCCTTACATTTTATTGTTAGAGAGTCATGCATATTTGCTTGAGTAAAGAATAAATATTTGTCAGACTTCAATTGAAAATGTGGAGGCCTTCAAATAGAAGCCTAGCTATTATTGCATATTTGTAGAATATATTGATTAAAAAAAAACACACATAAGGACACCCTAATATCATTATCATCTGTCATCAGTATCGAAACCAAATGGTTGTTTACTAACACCACAATTTACATTCAACCAAATTTCAATGTCAACATTGATGTCCAGCTGGGAATGACTATATGAAAAACTGTTGTAATGATTTATGTGTTAAATGATAATCTATAAAGTTTTCACTATGGGCAGTGTATTCTGATTGTGATTGATCTGTAGAAAATCTTTTTTTTATCAGGTGCCCATAAATCAATATCTTTTGAATAGAGCTTTGAGCCGGTCTTAACTACAAGTCATAAATTTTCCCCTACACGAAAAATCTATTTTTTATGTCTCCATCCTTTGACGTGCCTCGTTCAGTCCTTCCAGCCAACCTGCCCATGTGGAAATGTCTCATTTATGTCTTTCCTCAAATATGGCTCGGACGTTCACCCGGACTGTAGGCTCACCCGCTTAGGTGTTTCCTGTTGGTTAAAGGTCACATTTGCTGCACAAAATGTGTTTTTGGTTCATTCAGAGCATGAAATGATAAAACATGTTATATCCCAACTGCCTCTTCAGCTTGATTCATTGTTCAAATGACACCTTGGTATAATGACATGGGTTGCTAAAAAACCCTCTCTGCTCAATGTACATTATTTTCAACAAGCAATCACAGATGAAAATGGCACATGACTAGATGTCGGACGCAAGGAACCACTATTTAGGTATTTTACTTTCCTTTTTGTCATTTCTTGTGTTTTTCAAGCAATGAGCTAGTGTCATAACGGCTTTGTGCAACCTGTGCAAGTGCCAGGTTTTCTTTGGTTTGTTGACTTGTCTGCTTTGCCCCTCTTTCCACATTCAGTCTTTTTTATCAACTTGGGTTGTCAGTTTGATGTCCTTTCTTTTTTTTTAAGACACATTTGGGCGCCTGATGTTGAGAACTGTGTGGAGTGTCATTTGATGGCTTGTGTTGAACGTTTGAATATGAGACGTCATTGGTTGAAGGGTGGCTTTGTAAGTGTTGAGAGGTTTTTCATTTTTATTATTGGGGAACATCCTAATCAAGCATCTATTACAAATGTACTCTGTCGATATCAGGGTGTGCGATCCATGATTGTTGGCTTTGCTAATGCTCAGTATATTATTTACTTGTGGTTTATGGATGTTGTTAGTCCCTGTTATCCAGTATTATTTCATCGCTGCCTTTGTAAAGCCAACTCAATCATGATTCGGTGAGAACACTTAAATAGACATAACTGGTGGCTTGACAGCTTGTTGACTGACCGTTTTCTTCGTTGTTTAAGTAGCAGGAAGGCTAATGGCTAATATGCAAAGAGGATATCCTGCTGTTGTATCTGTTGAAAAAACATGTGACACAATTAACAATTAACAATTTAATTTGTTTCTGTCTGATAATTGGAAAATATTCATAACTGATGAAGGTTTTTCTTTTGAGGAATACTAGACATAGGAGTGTTGAGATTTAGACAAGAAATCTGGGAATGAGAGCGGAACAGTGACACACAATAAACACTGTAACCAGACTGGGTTTTTATTCAGCAACATGCTGCCTCAAACTGAGAGAATGAAACTTAGCAAACTTGGATCAAATCAATACTCACATATACGGTAAAACAGGGAATTATAAATATAATTTAGGTGTAACAGCATCACTTTTGGCTAAGGATGTGATCCATTGCAAAATGAGTGCATTTATGTGCATTTATAAACATTGAATAGGGATAAAACAGCAGATTATAGCGGTCTTCTATCCTTGTGTCTGCACAGAAATAAAGACTAGAATTCTCCTGTATGTCAAAATATTCCCTGGCCCAGATAATAGTTTTTACACTCGTGGTCATGCTGGCTCAGAGCCAGGATTTTGTACATATGTTTTTGAGGATCAGCGCTTGAGTGTGGAAACTAAATTATTTTTTCTAGAGAAATAAAATCACAAGTATCATATCCGGTACATCATGATCCATTAACATTCGCTCAACACTAAAAGATAAATTATGGCCAGTTCTTGGGGCAGTGGTTGGGGAAGGCAAGTGGTAGTGAAATTAAGGTTATGAAATATTCAGGCATGCTGGTTAAAAGAGAGGGAGCCGCTTTAACCCAAAGCATTTCTCTCTCTCTCTGTGAAGAAAGAAACAGCAGCAGTATCAGAGGCCAGCGCTGAATCTGGGTTAATAGGACCCGGCGTCGATCTAAAAACCAGCTATCTCTTGCTCTCTAAGTTTGCAAAAATGACAGCACAGAAATGTCCCCCCTTGGCTCACGAACAAAACATGTTCTCTTTGTGAACTTCTCACTGCAAGTACACGTCATATTATATTGGTTGAACCCCTTATCCAGAAGATTCAAGATTCCAGATTCAAAGTGTTTATTGTCATATACACGACACTCACTGGAAACGTGTTTCACTGTACAATGAAATTCTCCCATTGCCGTCCACAGTGCGTCCAGGTGAGTGTAATAGAAACAGGCATCTGACGCTGTAGTAAAGACTGCAGCAAAGTACAGTAAAGTTCTGTCTCTTGACTTTTCTTTTATATTTTGTATTTCATTTCATTCTTCAGACCTGTACTGTCTGAGGGCTTTATTTGTATTTATTTATTTATTTATTTACTTCTTTACGTCTCCATTTATTAATTGGTTTGTGAAAAGTTAGAAAAAATATCATCCATCATCTGCCGCTTATCCTGCACTCAGGGTCACGGGGTATGCTGGAGCCTATCCAAGCTATCATTAGGCAAGAGGCTGGGTACACCCTGGACTGGTCGCCAGTCAATCGGAGGGCCACATTTACAGACAAACAACATTCACTCACTCAGGGTAATTTTTTCCAATTAACCTGCTGCATGTTTTTTTGACTGTGGGAGGAAACCCCTGCAGACAGGGGGAGAACATGCAAACTTAACACAGAAAGGTCCCCTGTCAGAATTGAACTAGAGTCCTTTGTACTGTGAGGCTGCAGCACTAACCAGTGCGCCACCCCTAGAAAAAAATACATTGAAGTGAATCTTGTAGAATCATCAGAGAACTTATAAGATTTGATTTATAGTTGTTTGCTGATTATCATAGTGGGTTTTTCAATAAAAAATGGAGCATCCAATTATTGAAGTAGTTGTTGTAGTTCAGTGACAATCAATAAGTCAATAGTGCTTATGACTCAGAACGTTTTTTTTTCTGTTCATTGTGTATATCTTAAATGCTAAAGTGTGTCCAAATGACAAGCAAAGGCAGTCTTCATCACCGGGTTTGTGAATTGAACACACGCATTTTAATAAATGTGCTAACTGATGCATGATTACATCCACTGCAGGGACTGAATGTTGGTTTGAATACATTTTCGGTTAGTCGCTAAGCCATCCTTGACAGTGCAGGGATGGGAAGGACTGATTTATTAAGATGGAAGAAGCTAAGGTCACCACCGTGTGTGTCTATAAATAGTCACGTTAAGAATCAAACAAGCGTATAATTATTGGATGCAAACTACGCTACTGTTCATGCTATCTGGCTGAAAAATAATTTGAAAAAGTAAGTAACCTAAGAAAAGGCATTTTTTCCAATATGAGCAGCAGCAGGGAATGAGAAAGAATGGCTGTATTCCTTTAGAATATTACCGTCTATATTAGGTATATTACATGCTTTATTAGGAAGGAGACAAAACATATCAAGAATCCTCAATGGAACACTGAGCAATTACAAAAATGGCAGCGATAACAAGAATACCTATCTCCTCAATAAAATAGCAATATACATAAAAAATATGACTGTAGCTGCTACACTAAAAGTAAATGACTTCTTGGCAGGAAATGACAAACAGAACAGGCATGTAAGAAGAGGATGCCCCAACATACATGACGGTGATATATAATAGATATACGAGCTGGCAAGGTTCAAAGGGTTCACTTCACTGTAAACAAGAGAAATATTGCATGTGTAGTAGAAGTATAGTGGCTGAATGATATATTTGAAGTGTCTGGAACAACTGCTCAGAGTTATAAAGATACTAGAAAGAAGACCATCGAAACATTTATGAATGAAATCGAGAGTTTCATGGGAAAACTTCATGTGAAAGTGGGGTCACGCAAGAACTATTTTTACACACAAATTCAAACATTTTTAGGGTCACTTCAAAGAAAGATTTATCAGCTTGTCAAGTTGTGAATTCAGGATTTTCCCTTCAAAAATATCTGCAAATAGTTACAGTTTCTGGCTGCTATTGTATTTTGCAGGGGCGATGATGGTGATCCGACCCGCCTCCACTACAACTTAATCGTTTGTTGGTAGAGGTCATTGTGTGTACTCCTTTTCTGATATTTTTCAGTATGTCTTGTGAATTTATAAGTTCTAAAATCAGTTATGCACATCAGTGCACATTGTTCTTAACTTAGGTACTTCTTCCCCCGCTCTGTCCTTTATTTCCTTATGTATACTACTAAATAACATAACAATGTTATCTAACCTCTCTTACTTGACTGTAGGTGTGAATTAGAGAGAGCGAGAGGGTTGTCCCTGCCTCTCACCTGATGTCAGTTGGATAATGGGCTTATATAATTAATGAATGAATGGGTCTTACCTAATGTAAAAAGTAAGAGAATTATAACAGGATACAAAATCATCTGATGTCTGACATCTAGTTTCTATATAAATATGAGACAACTGGACTTTTTAACGATAACAATCCATCCACAGGGACAATCAACCAATGACCACTTTGTGTCAGATTAAAATAACTGGAACCATCTAGTTCATGAGTGGGACATTTTGCATGAGTATTTCTGATCCTCAGATTTATATAATATCAAGCTTTATACGTAATATTCTTGCCAGAAGGATCAACTATTTATGTAACCCCTGATTAAATTATCTCCTATCATCATGCCCCAACACTTCCTGTACGAATGTAGGTGGCTAATAGACCCAGTCTGGGTTTGCATTTATTGATGGGTAAATGTTGGGATTTTATCACATTAAACTAAGATGGAGAGAATATTCAGTAAAATCACTTTCAATTTTTTTGTATGTCTTATTGAAAAATGAATGCTGCAATGTCTAGACATTATGTTTTCACATTGGCCCACTCTCCTTTTTTTTATTTAATGGTATTGGAAATATTCCTTGATGCAATTTACATTAATTATGTCTATACAGCATCATGCAGCAAATCATTTTTAAACACACACATGCACATTTTGAATTGTGAATGAAGGAAGGGGAAAAGAGTTAATTACTTCAAAAGGATGAAACATCAAATTTCAAGGTCAGAGTATTGAACCAAGAATTGAAGTCATTGTGGTATAGAGAACTTTCTCTTTTTCCCTGCTCAAGTCTTTACCAATCTATTCCTTCTCTGAGGTCGTTTATTCCATCAGGCGCACCCAAAAATGCACCAAACAAAGCTCATTTCCCTTCTCTGGTCTGTTTGAGGAGTGGCGGCCTTTTCCTGAGCCCACGCTGCCCTTTCCTTTTAATTAGCGGGTGAATGGCACAGCAAGATTCTAATGTCAGAGCAGCGTTCAAATAAGAATAAAGTAGGAGCTTTAGTTTGCCTGAAAATACTCGAACCAACCTGTGTCATGAATATAACGGAGAAAACGTGTCATTGGAATTTGGATAAGGTTTTTATAGGCAGTCCATGATTCGTCTTTCCTCTTACTCGCTCCACTGAACCCTGTAGGGAAGTGTGAAAGCCTGCAGGCATGAGAGGTCATTAGTGATGGCAGCCCCTGTGAGAGTGGTAATGTTATGGTTGCTGTGACAAGCATGGCTGGAAGGGCAGCATTTTAAATGTTGGTCAAGGCTGGGCATTTACTGTCTTAAACATTATATAAGTGTCAAACACAGCTTTTTTTCTTTGATAACAATCAAAGATACACTGGTCAGTGGATAGACTGGTCGGAAGCTTTACAGCTTGACCTGTCCCTGGTCATCAGTGTCAGACATTTTTGATTCCTTGCTAATCAGAAACACATTTGTTGTCACCAAGACAGAAATCCCCGCCCACAAGAAAAGGTCTCCTCTCCTCTCCACTGACTTTGTATTGCTTGAAGGTGTAATTTGGATGCCAACTAAAGGCAGATCAAATGAGAAAAAAGCCACTGTGGGACATGATGAATAGCTAACAGGGTGAAAAAAATAACTTTTTTATTGTCTAAGCTGATTTGCACTTAATGATATTCAAGATGTGGATACTCTCCTCTGCCAATAAACAACATGCAAAATTTCCCATTCATTAATTCTCTAAGGTCAAAATACAAATGTGTAGAAACAGGCAGAAAAAAATCCACCAGAGCAAGCTTAGTTTGACACCATTGCCCTGCTGAAAAGCTGAATATGCTCGATTTGCAGAGACAACTATTAAAGTCAACAGGAGGACGGAGCCATTTAGTAGTCTGGAGCAGCAGGAAAAAACGGGCTGTAGAGCCTAATTTCTTCACGAAAGTCACAGTGGGATATAATGCAGTCTATTTCTAATTCCAATTGCATCCAAAAACATTCCTGCCTAGTAATGTAGAGCAACGCATTTCGTGACACAGCTCTATGTTTGAAAAATTGTCAGTGATAGTTCTTGGAAATGACAAGCATTGTTGGGATTACTTGTTACTGCCTGACACCGCTCCAAATGCCCTCCTTGGTAAAAAGCAAAACAAAAAGTTAGCTATAAAATTGCAGTACTTTGTGCAAAGCTTTAGTTGCAGTTACTTTTGGACAACCTTGTATTGTGTTTCTCAGTTGCGCATGCATATAGGTATCATCAAAATGCTGAGCTTTTCTGTCATGCCTGTTTATAATAGGGCAAGGGAACAAGATTCAGTCAACATGATTTTCTTCTGGCTCCTTTCTTATTTCAGTTATTAAAGTTGACCCCCCCCAGAAAAACAGCTATTGCAATTGAATACAATTCAACCACTTTTATCAGTATCAAAGGATTTTTAGTGAGTAACATTATACTAAATTAAACATTATAGCATAATAACAATACAATAATACTACATTATTCACTAAATGCAAAACTCTGACATAAACAAAAAAAGTGTAAAAATTAATTTGCTGTCAGTAAACTATAATCATATCGCAGCCATAGAGAGATGAATTTAGAAAGTAATCGCCCACTGTTCTTTCCCAGCACTGCTTCACATAAAATCATCCTTTAATCTGTTCTTTGTTAATTGGCCTTTTTGTATGTATTCCATTAAATTTTTCAGTGTAATTGAAGAGGTGGGGGAGGTGAGTACAGATAGTACAATACCATTTATTGCACAAATTAAGATGACAACAGCAGTTTCATCGTCAGTAATTCAATATATTCAAATCTATTCCTGCTCTCACTGAAGACTGAACCACATTAAACTGACCAGCAAAGGAAGCCAGTCAGTATCAGGCTCAGCAGAGGCAAGGTCCTCATTACCTTTGAGCCATGCAAGTAATTAACGTCTCAAATGGGATTTTGATTGACAAACCATAGCAGGTTGAGTTATTGACTTACAGTGAACCCAGATAATGGAGAAGACTGATGGGTGTGTGTGCAAAGATTCCTCCGCTTAATTGGTTGTGTGATTGACAGGAGTTGAGGCAACGAAGGTACTTCCAGAGAAGAGGAGGAAGACGAGAGTGGTCATTACATAAACATTCAGGGAAAGTTTCCACTCAGAGAGACATGTCATGTATCATTGAATGCGCAATTTCTTCCTTCCCCTAACTTGCCCCCCGCACTAATACATCTCACATGCCAGATACCATTTTAAACTCTCTGTGAAGACGATGGAAGCTCGACAAGTCACCTAACTGTGAACACATCCCTTCTCAGGATGTGGATTAAAATGAGATACACACTGAAGATGTTGGCTTACACTCGCATCATTCTTTTTAGAATTAGAAAAGCTGGTAGCCATTTTGTGCTGTGGTAACATCCAAATGGATTTCTTTATTTCCCTAACGCCATCCATCGATCCATTCATCTTCTACCGCTCATCTGGGTTTGGATCACGGAGGCAGAAGCCGAGGCAGATTGTCCCAGACTTCCATCTCCCTGGCCACTTGGTCCAGCTCTTACGGGGGGATCCTGTGGCGTTCCCAGGGCAGCCAAGAGATATAGTCTCTCCAGCATTTCCTGGGTCTTTCTCGGGGCCTCCTCCCAGTTCGACATGGCCGGAACACCTCACCAGGGGAGGCATCCAGGAGGCATACTGACCAGTTGCCCGAGCCATCTCATTGTCTCCTCTCAATGCGGAGAGCTTTGGCTCTACTCTGAACCCCTCCCAGATGGCCTGACTCCTCACCCAATCTCTAAGGGAGATTTCGGACACCCTAAGGAGAAGGCTAGTTTTGACCGCTTGGATCTGTGATCTCGTTCTTCCGGTCACTATCCACAGCTCATGACCATAGGTGAGTGTAAGAACGTAGATCGACCAGTAAATTGAGAGCTTCCCCTTTTTGCCCGCTCCTTCCCTCCCTCACTCGTGAACCAGATCCCAAGATACTTGCACAAAGGGCAGCCCTAGCGGTGTTCAACTGCCACAATAAACAAATTCAACATCATGCATACAGGGACCGAACAGCCAGTGTTATGGGATTTTGCACTCCATACTCCCGGAGTACCCCCCACAGGATTCCCCTACGGACATTGTCGAATGCCTTCCCCAGGTCCACAAAGCACATGTAGACTGGTTGGGCAAACTCCCCTGCACCATAAGAGACCCTGCTGAGGGTATAGAGCTGGTCTACTGTTCCACAACAAGAACGAAAAACCACACTGCTCCTCCTGAATCCGAGATTTAAGGACCCAGCGGACCCTCCTCTCCAGGACTGCCAAACAGACCTTAGAAGTGTGAGTTGCGGGGGAATCATTATCATCTCCGGAGTAGAAAATTGTCCGGCCCCTCTTAAGGAGACTGGTTATAGAGGCCAAGCTGTGTGTTGAGGCGAATCATCTAGCCTGAACCTCTTGGCCTCGAGCACCAGTTTAGGTACCTTTCCCATCAGAGAGGTGACATACCATGTCCTAAGAGCCAGCTTCTGCAACTGAAGGTCGGACCGCCATGGCCCCCCACTACGGCCACCACCTGGCTCACAATGCACCCAACCCCCTTGGCCCTTCCTATGGATGGTGAGCCCAAGAGAAGGGGTACCCACATTGTCCTTCAGGCTGTGCCAGGCTGTGCCTCATGGGTGCAGGCCTGGCCACCAGGCGCTTGCCATTAATCCCCGCCCCAGGGACTGGCTCTGGAGGAGGGCCCAGTGAACTGCATCAGAATAAGAGAAAACTGGGTCAATTTCTTTTAAACAACAATTGAGGGTCTTCTGAGCTCTGTCTGGTCCCTCATCTGGGACCTATTTGCCTTGGGTGAGCCTTCCAGGGGTTTAGCTCCTTACAACTTAGCTCCTAGGATCACTGGGATGTGCAAACCCCTCAACCCCAATTAGGGGGCAGCTCGAGCAGGGGTCACTAACTGCTCTATGAAACATACAACATAAAGACAAAGACAGGAACAATTTTTCCAGTCCTTTCTTTTGTTCTCAGACTGCTGGTACGTCAGTTTGGCTTTAGTCCATTAATCACTGAAATAAAAAACTAATAAAATTGTTGCTGTACTTTAATCATCTCTACATCTATGACTGCTCTGATATTTACAAGTGGAATTAGTGCCAGAATAAAAGGAACAATGCCATCCAACACCTTGCTGAATTTAAAATCTAGTTCCTCTCCTGTCGTGTGATCTCTTCCTTTAGTGAAGTTCATGAGCATGAAAAATTTGATTTTTTGATTTGAAGAACATGTAGAACAAAGAAATGTGTAGAAAAATATAAATGCTTTGTGTGTGAGCTTCAAGGTCTATGTTCAGGACTATGTTCAGCACAGTTTATAACAGGAGGCTGGCAAGTGCATATTCCATAAGAAAATAAAAACCCAGGACTTCATGTTCCAATTTATAAACCAACTGCGGTCTTTATAGCTTTAATCCAAGCAATCAGTTCAATTTAGCCTGCAGCTTGTTTGCAGCTTGTTATGCTAATCACTGGCTTCTGAGTAGTCTCACACTCTCACACTTGAATTATGTTATTTGGGGAAAAACAAAACAAAAAAAACTCAATATATATATATATATATATATATATATATATATATATATATATTCTTTTGTTTTAATTTCTTCAATTTTAAAGATGACATATTTGACACACTAAGAGATTAAAAAGAGGAATAGTATAAAAGTTGAAAAAGTTTCAACAATACAGTTACCTGAAAGCAAATTGTTTAGGAATCAAACCACTGAAGGAAATTCAGAGCACGATGAATGAAAAGATCATCGCTTGAGGTTAAATTTGACATCTGAGGTCTGATTGGAAACAGTCTTACGTTTGATTTATTGGGGTAATCCTGCAACTCTGATTGTGGGAGAACTAAATCCTCTGGAAATTAGATTTTTTGTATGGGACTAGTGTACTTAGGATGTGGTCGACCATTTGACGCAAAAATAACCCTGATTCCCTCTTTAATCATGCAGAACTGACCTCATGTGTATATGAATATCATTGAACAGGTCAACTCTACCGTCAGCAGGGAAGTGTGCCATATTTGACCTTTGACAATGAAATATTCATGATTCGTATACTTAAACTGTATGTTTTTTTGTTTGTGCTTTGGCACATCAATGATTCATGAGGGAATCCGGCTGCTTCCCGTTACATGCCACGGCAGGGTTTCAGGAAATAAATCATCACAGTGCAGCCATCAAAAAAGTCACTCAGTTAGTGACTGTGACACAAGACAGAAATCCACCAAATATCTTGTAAATGAGGGACTGACCATCCCATGGCGCCAAGCTCAGTCTGTGCCTCACATAGACACAGACAAAAGCATGTCAGCTAGTTAGCCAGACATTACAGTTTTACAAGCAAGATGTCAATATAAACCTCAAGAGATGATATTTCATTAAGAATTTGTGGGAAAGAAAATTCCCTTCATGAATCAATTTTATCACAGTCAATTCAATATTCACAGCACGAAGGACCCTGGTTCAATTCTTACAGGGGACATTTCTGTGTGGAGTTTGCATGTTCTCCCCGTGTCTGTGTGGGTTTCCTCGGTGTTCTCTGGTTTCCTCCCACAGTCCAAAAACAGGCAGCATGGTAATTGGAAAAAATTGGAAAAACTGCCCCAAATGAGTGAGTGAGTGGGTGAATGTTGTTTGTGGCCCTGCGATTGACTGGCGACCAGTCCAGGGTGTCCCCCGCCTCTCGCCTGATGACAGCTGGGATAGGCTCCAGCATCCCCCGCAACCCTGAGTGCAGGATAAGTGGCAGATGATGGATGGATGGATGGATTGATGTCTCAGAGCATTTTTCAACACAACGGAATTGTCTGTTTACAGTATAAGAGCAAAATTTAAAAATCTTACAATCACTGCAGTATTGAGAATGGTTGCTTGTAGTAGGCAGTACCTCTAAACCAAGGTGATAAAGTGTGTCTGGATACAGAGCACATCTGTTGGTCTGGAAGATGTGGTAGTGAATGAAGGATCTGGAATAACTGCTCTCCATATTAGAGTTGAAGTTGACAGAGGGAGCAAAGGCCTGCAGAAAATTGTCTGGGAAACATAAGTCCCCCTGGAGATGAAGACCACATTGATTGAAAGGGAAAGAGCAACAAGAATTATTCATCTCTTAAGCAAAAAGAATTCTCTCCAGTTAAAGATGTGGGCTGCTGGGCTATGAATCAACCAGGCTAAACCTGATGCTGATGATTTTTATATTTGCAGAGGAAGCTAAGTGGCCCACATTTCTACTGAACGACACTGCGCGCTATAAAATTCCATCTGACTCGCACATCCCACTTCACCTCTGTCATTGAAAGGTTTTTTAACCTCATTCACCAAAAGTAAAAAATGTTTGATGTAATTGAGTGCTGAGTATACTGTGTCTCTGTCCTGCCAGTGGTGTTCAAGTTGAGTAGTGAATAGAGAACATTATCAATCCATCTTATGCATTGTTGAAGTTCATTCATTTTCATGGTAGCTCTGATCTTGACATACTTGGGTCATTTTTAATCAACCAGTGAACGGTTTTCCCTGCTAGAATCATATATCAACAAATGGACTTCTAAATATTCTATATCAATGTAAAGGATTTTGTTTCAGTACCAAACCATAATGTGTGCTGTAATGTGACCATAAATTACCAGAAAACTTGTTAAACTATCTGAAAAGAGACCAGACAAAACTTGATGAGACAAAAGATTTGAAACAAATAAGTTAGGACAAGATGACCCAGGGGGAAATTGTATAGTTTTAGCAGCAATTGAATAGCAGAAGCTGGTGATAAGTGATTCTAATGATAGATTTGAAAAATGTAAGCATGGGATGTGCATGAAAAGGATAGATATGAACAAGGGGGTATAGAAATACCATCATGATAAGACAAAGAAGAGGAGAACCAAAAAAATGATATAACCATACTTTTGACCTTTTACCAAGTATATACACACAATGTGAGCAGAGTGTTTGGAAAAAATCCTGCAAGAGTTCCCAAAGATCCACTGTCATACTTCACCACCGTAATGCACTGGTTATATTTATTTCCCCATCAGTCCATTTCATGTGACCGACTAGAAGTAGTTATATTGGCTGACAGCTGCAGAAGGGAAGGACCAGCAATATCTCTCCTTCACACATTTTGGGTGATGAAGTCTATTGCTGAAACAGATTGCTTGTGATGTTAGCATATCCTGTAGGTGGTGGGAGTTGTTTTCCATTGTGAATGACAGCCTAAGCATTATCCTCCTCTCTCTAACTACAGATGGCTTCTTATATCAGCGTACTACATACAGCGTATACATCTGCTTAAATCCACCACCAAACCTTTGGTCTTCCAAACGTAGATATCGAGGTGGTTCTTCTGGTGTCAGTCTGCAAAATCCTGCATCAGGCCTCTCAGTTCTGCGTCATTCCCATCCTTACAAGGTCGTCAAAGAACCTCTGCAGGTGGCAGGTTGGGGTGGAGGAGGAGCAGGGGAGGAGGGGCTGCAGCAGGAATGTTTGGGCAGGTAGAGAGTGTTTTGAAAAATTGAATGGAATCATTCACCAATGTCTGATGTCGGAGTTTTCAAAATAAAAGAAAGAAGGCTCAACTGGAGCAAGAGCTGCTGTCACATGCAGCCAATAATATTGTCTCATAAATTAGCTGAGGTCATTGTTTTGTCACTTGTTCAATATTGTTATATATTAGCTGACATTCTAAGGCTGAGTGTCATTCTATCAAAAGGTCACTTTCTGCCTGTTGGCCTTTCTGTTCGAAGTCCTAACAAGCAAAGTTTTCCCTTGGGCTGAGGGTTCTCTCTTTTCGGATTAAACTTTTTTGAGTCAGACTGGTTATTTCCATGTTACATAGAGCATCTTTAATTCCCAAGCTATTAACTCAGAAACAAAGACTGAGGGGTAAATCAGGCTTACCACAAGGAACTTAATATCCCAGCTATAGGCCTGCAGTTCAGCCACTTGTATTTGCATAGATGTTTTTTAATGAGGTAATGTTTACAGCAAAACAATGGAGTAACAAACACTGGGAGCAGCCAGACACTGTCGTTTAAATTATTGGTGAAGTGAGGCATTGAATGCTGCAGTCTGAGGAGAATACTCTTGTGTCACACTGAGATACTGAGGTATATCAAGGTGATAAAACCTTCATTTGCTCCTGTTTGGAAGAGTTGTCGAATTGGGCTTTTTTAAGCGCACGTTTTTTTTAAATTCAGTGTTAAAATGTTTTCATTGTAAGGTCGGTAATTTGCTTTATTGTGTTTGGTTTTTTTTTTCATTCTAGAGTGTGGCTCCTCGAGACAATGTAGTCGTTCCATCACCTACCAGAAAAATTGGTAGATAGTTTTAAATAAACTGGAGTAGCCATTTTAAATAAAATAAGATAAGATAAGATAATACTTTATTGATCCCCATGGGGGAAATTCGGTTGTTGCAGCAGCAACATAAGAGGAAAAGAAAAAAACAAAACAAAAAAACAGGAAAGATATATACAAACATATATCAGTGCAAACACATATGCACATACAGTATGTCACCATAACTACATATAATATATATACACATACACATATATACATACACATTTACACATAGATAGCACACACAAGCAAGAATAAATAGATTAAATGAACCAAAGTGACCCGTGGTAGTTATGGGCACCACACGTGTGAGTGGGTGACTGAGTGATGGGGTGGCGGAAGCACAGATGCCCCCCAGGCATTGAGGGTTGTGTCCCGTCCAGACTGCTGTTATACAGTCTGATGGCCGTGGGTACAGAGGAGCGTCTGAAGCGTAAATACACTAATGGGGATACTTTAGCGAAGACCGTGCTGTAGGTCAGTGATTGGAACAACAGTGAAGGTTGATGAAACAGATTCTTATTCATTTATTGTAATCTTTTGCTCTATTAGTGAAAAGAAGAGCCACTTAAAATTTCCTGTTTAACCTCCGTCGCCTGCCATTTCTGACAAAGCTGCCATTTGCCAAGTGCTCTCATAATATATGATAAAAATATTCCTTCCCTACTTGATAATGTTGCACCAAGTCATAAAAGACCAACTTCACTCTTTCTATGTGTCTATGTGAAGAATAATGTGTAATAAAGTGTGTCATGCTTTGTCTATGTCAGTTTCTCATTTGTCCATCTTCTGCTTTCTGCCTGCTCTCAGCACACATGTGGCCTTTTGTTAGATTATTCTGTTTTCTTAAGCTCAGCCACCTGCAGAAAACCCCTCTCCGGCGAAATTCCACAATATTATGAACCATAGCATGACTTGGCATGAACCCATTGACAAAAAAAAATGATTACAAGCGTCAAACACATAAATTGTGAATGAAGGAAAAATGAAGATCTTGAGCCAAAATTGCAGTGAGTCATATTCCTCTGAGCTACATTATTATTGCAGAGCTAAGAAAGCAAGTTGTTCACCTTACAAGCTGAAGTTTGACAGTCTGCTCACTGTGTTTACCCAAGGGCAGAGTGAGCGGTAGCAGGAATGTGTGTTTTGTGTACTGAGGGAGGGTTGCATCATCCACGCCCACTGCGACACACTTCAAACACAGACATATTAGCCCATTTTAGACTTAGATGAGCCATTAAGAAGACTTCTAATTTGCTAAATAGCATGGAACCATAGAGAACAGCCATAATGGAGTATCGGTTTTGATGGCAGCTTTCCAGAATCAGATGCATGACATTGCTGTCAATTAATGTAATGCTGCCCTGCCACACCAAATATTAATTTTTCATTGACATGGATTCAAGTCCTTGTTTGTATCTGTATCAGACTTCAAGGATCAGTGTGTAGGATTTTAATTAGTGCTGGCAGACACAGAATATAACATTCAGCCCTGTTTTATTTTGGGTGCATCTATAGTTACCGGGTTATTTGAAACACAGTTTTTGCTTTTGATTCTATTGACACCTCAAAGTTTGTTGTGCAAAATCACTTGTTAAAACAGGATTAGAGTTTCACTTTGGCTTAAAATACTGTTGCCACTGATGTCATGATGGGCCTTTGCCTGCATATGACGCTGAAAGGATTTCTGTGGGTTCATCAGTGCTAATTCATGCAAAGTGAAGGGAAGAGGCAAGAGAAGAAAAGACCAGGATGAAAGAGACGGTAATGAATAAAGACTGAAGGAGGCTGTTGTGCAGATCTTATCACTGCTTTCACTGATCATTACCAGCCCTTATTTGCATGAGCACCGGCATACTTTTGTCCCCTTTCTCAACACCTCATATGTACTCAAATTATCTCTGTTCTGATGGTCATTTTGGTTATTACCGACAACGTGGAAGGCTTTTCAGATGAATTTCTGTGTGTTTGTGTGTGTGTTGTAAGATTAAGGAAAGGTATGAAATGATTATGGATGTGCTATACACTATCCATTATGGATTGAAGTCAACACAATATACCAACAATGGATTGGTTACACACTGATATTTAGTGTGAATTTTTTACCCAACATAAATTTCAATTTGTCCAGTCTGAAAAAGAGAAAAGATTGACTCAAGAGGCGAAACTGCTAAATAAAGATTACAGGAACAGCCAAGATGTTATGATAAATGCTGGGAGGAAAAAATCAATTTCTAATATTTGTGACACAGCCAAAATGTTGTCCTCATGATAGTAAAGCTACAGTCACTCTTTGTCTGGAGGTTTTAGTCCATGGGCATCTGTTCCCATATGTGAATGTAGTCTGTTGGCATACAGATTATCATTTCGAGAAAAGGTAGTCTTAAGCTCATTGAGGCTGAGAAATATGGGTGTGTGTAAATGTCAAGCTTGCTAGCTAATCAGGGGGTTGTTAAGCTGCAGAGCTGTCAAATGTCCAGCAGCTAATTGTTCCACTCCTTGTGATCCTGAGAATTGTTGTATTATTTTAATTAATGACATTGGACAAAAGAAAGGTTCATTACTGTAGCTAGACGTCTTTTTGCTGCCAAACTCATTAAGATTCAGAAAAATGATTTATTCCTCTTTTTCTTCTTGGTCTCTTCCAGGTTGCATGACATTGACTAAATGAAGAGCACTGGAATTGCACATTGAGGTGATGGAAACATGACAAGAAACCCAAAAGCACACAGAAAACATCAAAAATGAAGGCACGCTGCAGAACAATGTAGATCCCAGTTGTTCCCTCCATGAACCACCTTTCTTTGGTTGATTTCATCAGTCGAGTGTAAACAGAAGGTCCGATGGAGGTGACAGAGGATATGAACCTCTCCTATCTGCTGGAGCATGAAAGAGACATGATACTAAAGGTGTTGCAGAAAGATGAGAAATTGCGGAAACGAGAGGAGAAAAGGATACGGTAAGTCCTCAGCAGCATTTAGCAATCAATCAACATTTGAATTCATTTATCTCTTGCTTTTCTCAAAAACCTTTGGTGAATCCTGTTTTTCCCCCACAGGAGGCTGAAGAACGAGCTGCTCGAGATCAAACGGAAAGGATCTCATCTGCCCCAGGAGTCAGGGGAGCGTCAGTGTGCTCGCTGCATTAAGACATTGGGCCTGATCTTTGACCGCGGAGAGCTCTGTCAGGAGTGTCAGCTGCGTGTGTGCAATGACTGCCGTGTTACAACACCCAAGAGACGCCAGTGGAAGTGTAACGTTTGTGCCAAGATCTCGTAAGTGTCATGCCTGCGGGCACTAAGCAGTTTGCTGCTTTAATGAGAAAACCACCCAAAATAGTTTGAATTAGTTAATGACACCACATATAATACTGTGTTTGAGAACTTCTGATACTTCAGAGCAGTAAACAGACACACTCCGAAAGTCTTCATACAACCAGAGAGAAACGAAAGAACAATTGATATTCACATTACCCACAAAGTATTTCACTGTTTCTCAAAATACTTCCGTTGTATTAAAATCAATAAGGGATGGTGAACTGGTGCATAGTCTTTTTACGAAATAAAAAAGCAAAAATAAGGCTACAGCCCATGGAGTGTATGCAATTTTAATTAGAGAGCATCTCTCTTATTTTAATCTGAATGTTGTGTTTAAATCCAGATTCTATATAGATTTGTATCAAAAAAAATGTTGTTTGTTTTGTGCAAAAATTAACAAGGAAGTCTTCTGTGTTTACGGAAAGTTCATTCACCTGAAAGAATCCCGCCTGGATTATCGTGACCTTTTCAGAACCTCACCCTGTGTTTGCTGGAATACATAAAAGGAATTGGCTAAGTCCAGCGTCAAAGTGTTACCCCTTTTTTCTGAAATGAGCACACACACACTGAAACTGTTAAACTGCTCATTAATTAAATACAGAAATTATTGTGTTATAATATCAGCAGCAACAATATTTTGTGCTGTGTGTATCAAGACCTTACAAGCACACTTTGCAGACAGAAAGGGCTAAAAAGAGACATTTCCAGCTCTGCTGCTTTGGCAATGTGAGGGACTCACTAAATAAAACTTGTGAACATAAAAGCTTTGTGCTTGGTCTTCAGAATCCATTAGATTTCACGACACTGTGTTTGTCCAGTCAAAGAGTAAGTACCAGATCTCTGAACCGTACATAGATTCAGCGCTGTTGATGGATGATGTGTTGTCAGGGAGCTGAAGGTTGTGACAGGAGAATGGTTCCTGGAGGAGCGATCCAAGCGCTTTGAGCAGGGAGTGCTGAGCAGTGACGTGGTTAAACAAACAATCCTGAGCAGCCCGACAGGTGAGTTTCACCACGTATGTTCTGGAAGCCATAAAGAACTCCACACCTAATCAAACATGAATGAGCGACCCGATGGTTTGTGGCACTGCGTCATTGCTGGTTCATTAATGTTGTTAATGCTTATTAATGATGTTTCTGAATGTAAGTTGCAGACAACAAGTCAACAGAAAATTTGTCAATTCCTGCTGAGTCAGAGAGGCCTGATACCCCAAAATCTGGAAGAAGTGCAATACACAGTGTTGTGGATGGCGTGAGGAAGAAAGGGTAAGTTCATATTCATGAAAATCCACTGAGCAAATACTGAGCATATATTTCAAAAGGTTATAGCTGAGTTTGAGGGAATTCAAAAAATAGACACTGAGAGAAGAGTTATATGAGCTGCCTAAAAGGGAGAGAGAAAATAGAGGTTTACTTTTCAAATTATTTTGTCCCTTTTTCTCCAACTGACTCAGACAAAGACAACAGACCAAATGATTAATCACAACAATTTCCTTTAATTAATCAAACAAGACTTTTCATCAGGAGTGTATCCACCAACTGCTGAGCACCTGCTGCAAAAGATCTTGATAAAGTAGACATACTGCGTACTAACTGTTATGTACATCAGAGAACAGACTGTTTTGCTGTGTTTGCGTGTGTGTGTGTGTGTGTGTGTGTGTGTGTGTGTGTGTGTAGAAGGATGAAGATCGATAAAAAAGGCTGCAGGGCCAAGTTGAAGCCAGAGAACGGAGTTGATAGCATCAACGTCAAATCTGCCTCAGACGGAGATGCACACAGCATTCGAAGCGGTCGCTCTGGTCTGAGTCCACGTTCAAACAGGTGTCCATCGTCGTTCAATGAACACATCCTAAATTACACTTCCCACATAGCTTTTCCACAAAACACATTTACAAATAAATAACACATACATTTACATTTTGCATTTAAAGAATGAAATGAGCAAAAAAATGCTGAAATATTATCATTCAGCCAGGTTGACAGTTTGTGTCAGTATCAACCTGACTGCAGCATTAAGGTCTTGACTCCCCCTTGAGGCTGGTGTTATTTCATCATAAGATCTGCCCTTCATGGTAGCATGTCACAGATATTATTTTGGAGGGATGATTTCACTGTTCAGGGTTCAAAATTATATGCAGGTTTTATGTAGGTGATCATCAGTACCTTTCATGCATTCCTACATATTAAATACTTTTTTTATTGCTGACCTGAAAATGATATGTAATGGTTTGGTCATTGCAGAAACAATATATCAATAAGCACTGGCATACTAATCATACTAATTGTCCTTTTTAAAATTTTTCTAAACGTTGAAACAAATTTTGATAGGGGGGCTTAGAAACGAAGTTTTCTCGGAGTAGATGGTCAACTGGTCTCTGTCTGTTTCAGGGGCAGTCCATTGGCTTTGGAGTCCTCGGGGATGGCAACAATTCCCAACAACCTGCGCTCGCAAACTGCAGAGCAACCATTCACTCCCAGTGACAACCGGAGGGTCAGGGTCAGCAAATACAAACACATGCAGAGACTCGCAGACATTATATTCCCATCTCACTTCTGTACCTGTCTCATTCACAAGGTGCATTAGTTATTGTAACAGTTGTGTCTTTGGTTGTAGCCTGATGGAGCAGAGAGTGTGGCAAGTTTACACTCCACTGACAGTGCTCCTGAGAAGAAATCTGACGGACAATTTGGGACAAACACTGTCGCTCCAAGTATTTCTGTGTCCAGGGCTTCAGTGTCTTCAGGTATGCCTTTGTAATTTTTTTTTCGTTTCTAACCTTTTATTTGATGCAATGAGACAAGCACTGAATGAAAGATTTATTAAAATGTCTTTTTTTATCAACGGATTCTTCCTGATGCTTTTTAAAACATAAATCTTTTTTATTACTCCTGGATTCCATTAGAACTGGCTGCACTATGATTTTCCTCTCACGCATACCACTGGAAGTGATTTGAGAGTGGAGTGAACATTGTTGTGTTACATCATGTGATATCTGCACATACTTGGTCTTTTCCTAGAAGAACCTCTTATCATCTATGATAAAAATCTTTTCTACTGTCAGCTTCTTGACCTCCTTTCTGTGAAAGTGACAAGTGGCTGCTTGTTAACAGAAATGTTGAACATAAGTTCTACAGTGACCTCCATAAAATGGCAGTTTTAACAGTAAAAATTAAAGACAGGAAGTTTTGACTTCCATCACCTGTATCATGGCTTTTACTCTCCAGTTTCACCATCTCATAAAAATACGAATCAGCCAAATGTGCTTAACTTGCGGCTTCAAAACACAAGGATTTAAAAACAAAACACACTTAGTTCACATCTGGAAGGGATACTGGCTTGGGAAGAAGGAACATTTTTTATCTTGACTTCAATGTAATGGTGACATACAAAGCAGGAGAAAAGCACCAAGCATTTGTGAAATGGACAGTCTGAAATAGATGAACAGGTTTTATTTGACTCCTCAGCTCCTTTAAGTTCACAGAGAGCGTTAAATTTGATCTAACACCATACTCTTGCTGCAAGCTATTAGTTTGACCTGACTGGGCTTATCTGTTTTACAACAAATAAACCAACAACCATCACCTTTTTTGTAACCAGAGACTTCATGAGTCACCACGCCAAAGAATCAAGTCTGGCTTTCTGTCGGTGTTTCTTCCACCATGTAATATGACAATACTGTGTGACAACTGCTTGTAATGCAGTACGGAGGTCATTTCTGCCACCTTGTTCAGCAAACAAGGATTGACCAAGCAGAAAACTTGATGATCATTAATTTTCCACCCTTTATCTACTGTTTGCTCTTGTTTCTCTGCAAACAGTAGCTGTAAAAAAAAAACCTCAGTCTCTTTCCATCTTCATCAACTTCTTGCATCAGATCACAGTTGCTCAGACATGGACCTGTCAGCTCCTGGTTCTGACGACACCTTTAGCCTCAGAAGCCGCTTGGTCCCCGGCCTCAATGAAACCGTAAGTGTATTAACCTTGTGCACTGTCCCCTCGAACCCCACTATTGCAAGGGCTTTGGGTCTAAAACACAGACCTTTTAATTTCTCTATTCATGGTAAATCTCTCTATCTTTACCAAGAATCAATTAGCTCTGCATCTAAGTGCTGATAATTTCACAGCGATGTATCATTCATGAAATGAATGTTAATTTAATCTCAGACGTCAGTTGAAGGAGCATGACAAGCATCTAAAATGGCTGTGGGCTGAATCAGATGGAGGTTCTCATGGTGATGAGGAGTTACTTAGTTTTTACTGATTGTCAGTTGCACTAATGTTTCACAGAATCACAAGTTAATTGTAAGCCCTGGAATTTCTTCATTTTGACTTGCCAAAATTGAGTAAATCACCACACACTGCCCTGATGTGTCTCATTGAGTTTACAGTTCTGCTCACCCACACAGATCAACTATGGAAAACTCATACAAAGATGCTTTGGACTGCTTCCAAGAAGCCATCTTGCTTTTGATTAAATCTAAGTCCTGTCATCCACAGGAGTTTTCTGATGAGGATGTGGAGGAAGATATCGATGCCCTGATGACAGCTCACAATAAGACATCCGGTCGCCGCCTCAGCAGTGCAGTGTCAACGGTAACACCCATGTTTAAGACTACACAATGACAAAATCATAGAACAAATACACGGTTGTCTCGTACGGTCAGTTAACAGCATCACCTGAGTCAGGTGTGCTTTTTGCAGGGCTGATTGTATCAATAAACAGCTTGTGTAAACATACAGAGTTGTTTCTGGAGTGCAACACACTTCTATATATTTTTTTTATTAATTTGAAAATGCTTAGTATGAAAATAACACCCCATCAGGACATTCAATATTTTCTGGGTTATGCATAGATCTCAGTCAATTGCGGTAATTACTCAATACCACTATTTTGCTAGGATTTTATATATTGCTACCTAAGATACAATGCGTGCCTTTAGCCCCCTAAAAATGTAAATAATTTGGTATATTATAGATCAGTGATCCAGACTTCAATGGACATGTTGGTGCAGGAAATAGAGGTGATGAAGAAGTGATGGGCAGGTTTATTATCCAGGAACGCAGAGGGACAAATAGGATGGAAAAGGCTGTTGTGAACACGTTTTTCCAGAAAAGATAGGAACATAGGGTATCTTATTAGAGCGGAGGTAGGAGAATGCAGTTAGACTACATCTTGTATAATAGAGATACTCTGAAAGAGATCAGTGACTGCAAAGTAGTCGGTGAGAGTGTAGTCAGTGTAGTTTGAAGGATGACTCTGGTGACAAGGAAGATCAAGAGGACATAGGCAGAGCAGAGGACAAAGTGGTGGAAGCTGAAAAGGGAGAAGTATCGTATGGGTTTCAGGGAGGAGATGAGAAAGGGGGTCTCAAGAGAACAGACAGGAGTGCAGGGAGATGCAAGGTGAAGATAGAGGTAGCAAAGGCAAAACAAAGGGCATACGATGACTTGTATGCTCGGTTGGACAGTAAGGAGGGACAGAATGATTTATACAGGTTGGCAAAACAGAGAGATAGAGATGGAAAGGATGTACCGCAGGTCTGGGTGATTATGGATAGAGAGGGAAATGTATTGACAGACGCTAGAGGAGTGATGGGAAGATGGAAAGAGTACTTTGAAGAGCTGATGACTGAAGAAAATGAAAGAGAGGGAAGGGTAGAAGAGGTAACTATTGTAGACCATAAAGTAGCAGAGATTAGTAAAAGTGAAGTGAGGAAGGCACTGAAGAGGATGAAGAATGGAAAGGCAGTTGGTCCAGATGCTATACCTGTGGAGGCATGGAAGTGTATAGGAGAGCAGCCGTAGAGTTTCTATCTAGATTATTCAACAGGATCTTAGTGAGTGAGAAGATGCCTGAGAAAAGGAGAAGAGGTGTGATGGTGCCCATTTTTAAGAATAAGGGGGATGTCCAGAATTGCGGTAACTATAGGGGGATAAAGTTGATGAGCCATACAGTGAAGTTGTGGGAAAGAGTAGTGGAAACTAGACTGTGAGCAGAAGTCAGCATTTGTGAGTAGCAGTATTGCTTCATGCCAAAACGAGAGTACTACTGATGCAGTATTTGCTTTGAGTATGCCAATAAAGAAGTGCAGAGAAGTTCAGAGGGCGCTGCATTGCGCTTTTGTAGACCTAGAAAAAGCATACGACGTGGTACCGAGAGAGGAACTCAGGTATTGTATGAGGAAGTCTGGAGTGGCAGAGAAGTATGTTAGGCTGGTGCAAGACATGTATGCTAGCTGTGAGACAGTGGTGAGGTGTGCTATTGGTGTAACAGAGAAGTTCAAGGTAGAGGTGGGACTTCATCAGGGATCAGCTCTGAGCCTCCTCGTGTTTGCAGGGGTGATGGACAGGCTGTCAGATGAGGTTATACAGGAATCTCCATGGACCATGATGTTTGCAGATGATATTGTGATCTGTAGTGAGAGCAGGGAACAGGTTGACGAAAATCTTCGGAGGTGGAGGTATGCTCTGGAAAGGAGAGGAATGAAGGTTAGTTGCAGTAAGACAGAATATATGTGTGTGAATGAGAGGAAACAGGGTGCAACGGTGAGGCTACAGGGAGAGGAAATCAAGAAGTTGGAGGATTTCAAGTACTTAGGGTCAACAGTCCAGAGGAACAGAGAGTGTGGAAAAGAGGTTAACAAACGGGTTCAAGTAGGTTGGAATGGGTGGAGAAAAGTGTCAGCGGTACTATGCGGTAGAAGACTATCAGCCAGAATGAAAGGTAAGGTGTACAAGACAGTGGTGAGACCGGCGATGCTTTATAGTTTGGAAACAGTGGCATTGGAGAAAAGACAGGAAGCAGAGCTGGAGGTAGTAGAGATGAAGATGTTGAGGTTCTCTTTAGGAGTGACCAGGATGGATAGGATCAGAAATGAGTCCATCAGGGGGACAGCACATGTTAGATGTTTTGGAGAGAAGGTCAGAGAAGCCAGACTGAGATGGTTCGGTCATGTACAGAGGAGGGATAGTCAATATATTGGTAGGGAGGATATAAAGGTAGTTGGCGTGAGAGAGGGGGATACAGAGAATAGGGTTAGATGGAGAAAGTTAATTCGCCGTGGCGACCCCTGAAGGGAAAAGTCGAAAGGAAAAGAAGAAGAGAGATCATTTGTTACCTGTCTGCAAAGAAAACCTTTCTTGGCACAAATTATAGTTTTTTTCACAGACCCTCCGGATCTTAATTGGAAAAACGACTGTTTCCGCCTTCGCCTTACTGCCGCACTTAATATTGTAATTACCTAATATAAAGTGTAATCGTTGTATCAGATTAAATGCTGTGAACTGACAAAAGTTTTTATTATTTGAATCCCTGTGCCTCTAACCGGTCCGTGGAAACATTTTCATGCAGAAAACTGGTCCCAGGTACAAGAAAGGTTGGGGACCACTGCTATAGATGAGCAATAGACAAAGAAAGCCAGTGAACATGTCTGTGGAGGTTCTCAGTCATCCCAGTCAAGGTGAATTCTTGTCAAATTCTTTGTCAAAATATCCAAGAGGCTTCTTCAGTCCATGAATCGAGTCCAGTTGCTATGATAATAAGATTTTGAAAGGAAAACCAGTGAAAATAAAATTTAGTAGAACTGAAACGCCAATATCACAAAATGTTACAAGTTTTTACGATGAAAGGCTATTTTGGATTGCTTTAAGTATCACAAATTTATATATTCTGAATTTAAATACTCTTTAAAATTTGTGGTAAATTTACTTTTTAGATAATCAATACAGAGCTTATTTTTCCTTATCCTAATTATGTTCCTGTTTTTTTTTAAAAAAAAGGGGGGCAGATGAATGAATGGGCCTTTGAGCACAGGTTTATTAAAAATCAGCCAATTGGCTTGTGTGTGCATGTGTATGTGTGTGCATGTGTATGTGTGTGTGTGTGTGTGTGTGTGTGTGTGTGTGTGTGTGTGTGTGTGTGTGTGTGTGTGTGTGTGTGTGT
>CAAKHD010010395.1:0-10197 GCA_901007705.1 Fistularia tabacaria
ATCTTCGGATTGATCCCAGTACGGCGTTATACATTTGTGAAAGGTTGTGTCTCCTTCGACTCCTCTTTCGAACCATCTGTAGTCTCTGGGCAGAATACGGACATTGCTGTGTTCAAAATAATGGCCCTTGTCCTTCAGGTGTAGCTGGACTCCGGAGTCCTGTCCTGAAGTGGTGGCTCTCTTGTGTTGGACCATCAGCTTGTGCAGAGGTTGTTGGCTCTCTCCCATGTTGACGTCATTACAATCCCCAGTGCAAGTGACGGCATACACCACATTCTCGATCTTATGCCTGGGTGTTTTGATCCTGGGGTGCACCAGTTTTTGTCTCAGGGTGTTGTCGGGTTTGAAATCTACTGGTATATCATGTTTGTTGAACACCCTTCGGAATTTCTCCGAAACATTAGCAACATACGGTATGACGATGTCCTTTCATTTGTTGTCTTCCTCCTGTTCTATGTTCCTGCGTCTGGTGGTTTCTGATTTGGCGAAGGGTAGACGCAAAATCTCAGGGCTTTCCTGATGTTTTGCATCTCGGTCCCACTGCCTTCAGCGGTCATGGGATGTTCTTGGCCCAGTGATGTAGAGTTCTTATTACCCCCAGTTTGTGTTCAAGGGGGAGGTGTGAGTCGAAAAGTAAATACTGGCTTGTGTGTGTTGGTTTCCTGTAAATCTTGATGTCCAGACTTCTGTAACTTTGAGATCATTCAGCCCGTAACAAACCACAGATGATTTCAAAGATCAGGTGAAGGAAGGAAGGACGTCCTTTCCAAGTGCAGTCTGATCAAATAGAATTTAATTCTGTCAGCAAGGATACAGGAGTCCCGCAGCTGGGGGTTCTCTGCCATCCACACACTGGTGGAAGATGGTGCAAAAACACCCTGATCGTTATTACACATATGATTATAAAGGTGTCAGAGGCAGTCACAGTTGACCTTTCCATCTGTGTTTGGTGTTGATGATTATTGCTATGGCTGTTCTCTTCTATCCAGTCCCTTTCTCCTGCAAGACGGTCAGCATGACCTTTCTTCTCTCCTCTGTGGTCAGCCCCTCTCTCGCTCACGCTCTCTTGTCTTGTCTTCAGGCATCCAAGGCCTTCCTGGGTGCCACCTGTTCCCTTCAAACGAAGGTCCCCTTGTTTTTGTGGTTGCCCGTTCTTCTGCTGAGCTCATGTACTTCTATATAAACACCTGCACCATTGACTTACAGGAAATGATAAACATAAGGACGCTGCGTTTCATCCTCAAAGATTATTCTAAACTACTTATTATTATGCTATAAGAACACTTCTAAGTTAACATATTTCTTCACTACTAAGCTATAAGAATACTACTAAGCTAACATATTCTTTCACTTCTGTCCTGTTAGATCTCAACGCAACAGTCCAAGAAGGGGAGTTGGTCAGCAGTGACGTCTTCCTTTGTGAATCTGATGCGGGCGTCGATAAGTTTGAGGTGAGAGGTGAATGCTTCTACCTCATTCTTCTTGATCTTGACCCATGTGTCGTCTACATATCTGAACGAGTGGTTGGCAGTGTTCCCGTGAACGAAGCAAGGGCCTTGCTCTCAACCTCCATGCATAAGTCCACCACTATGGGGGATACGAGCGAGCCCATGGCACATCCATGTTTTTGCCAATAGAAACCATCGTTGAACTGGAAATAGGTGGTCTGTAGACAAAGGTCCAGTAGGGTCCAGATGTGATCTGTGGTGAGTTTTGTTCTGTTTATTAAGCCACCATGAGCCCAACAAGGCTTCAAGTCACACTGCAGCTCCCAGAAAAGCAAACAGACAACTTAAGTTCAAATATTCTCTGCTCAGCTTAGAACATAGTAGCAGAGCAGTCATATTGCTGGATATGAAGAAAGCTTCATAGCAAGGCTTTTTAATACATCCAATCACTAACTTAATACATTAAGTTGGCTCTACAGGTTTGAGAAGGCAGCATATATAGATACCTACAAAGTATGTTAATTACATATTGTAAAAACAAAAAAAGCAGCTATGCAAGCCACTAGGTCACAGTAGGTCATGATATTTAAAATGTAATGTCTGTCGTAATGCTTAAATGATTTTACCCATGATCATCTTTTGAACATGCCTTAACAGTTAAGGAAGTTTACTCAACACAATCTTAATCCAGGGAACAGAGCGCTGCATTACTACCAGGTCTTCAGTTGGATTAAGTAGCTGATGTTGTGCGGTCTGACAAAGGCACTTAGGGGGAGGCATGGCACAGGAGGTAGAGCAAGTGGCCTTAGAACCTATTATCCCTGGTTCGATTTCGCTCTCCCAGTGAGCTAGACACTGAACCCCTGGCGCAGCTAGAGGGCAGCCAACTGTTCACTGTTCATCCATGATGGGTTAAATGCAGAGAAGGAACTTGCCCATGAGGGATTTATAAAGTATAAATGATTATTATCACGACTACTGTAGGCGCTTCAAGAGGTTCCAGGAGGAACTTATCTTGCACCCCATGACTAAATACTTTACGGGACAAAAGCATTATACCACAGAATGAGTAATCTACTCTCAGCAACAACCTAGATCTTTATCCGTCAGCGAGGGCTTGATTTATTGATGATTTGAGAGAAAACCATGGAGAAGTACCTCGTTTACATTACAGGGAGAAATGTTTATTTTGCAGGATGTTAGATGCTACCTGAGAAGAAGAGGAATATTAATATTTATATTATAATATTTTTAATTATGGGAACATTGATCACCTTTTCTTACTATTTCAATGTGAAAAAGTTATATTTTTCATTCTCTTGAGATGAGATATTCCGCACTTTAAATGTGAAATAAACTAGTAAGGGAGAAGAAATTGTCTCAATCTGCCAGGGAAAAAAGGCTTGATCGGGCAAACTGACTGGGGAGATTGAAAATCAGCCAACTGATCTTAGCTAAGAGCCCACAGCGCTCAAATATTGAGGTCAAATAAATTAAGACATAACACGGCCATTTGTTATCAGTTTAATATATATCATGCGAAAATATCTTTAAAAAAACAGACTTTGCCATATCGTAGTTAATGGGGTCATTCAAACGTCAAATATAGGTCAACAGACGCTTGCATGCGCCCGGCTTCAGTTACGTAAAAACGAGTGTAGCTCAAGCGAACGAACACGATTTTCCTCTTTAGCTAAGGCTTCTGGATGTCTTAATTTAAATACAACGCTGAATTTCATGTCGTGTGACAATTGTTACCATACTGACATAGCATAGAACACAAACATAGACACGTATATTGAAATATCAAAACGCCCATAAAGCTAAAACTGCTCTGGCCTAATATGAAAAAAAGAATTACCCGCTAACGTTCCTTTATTTCGAGGTATTCTTGTCGATGTTAATCTTTGCATCTACAACGGCCGGGCATCATTACAAACTGCCACTCAGCACATACTAATTTCGAAAGGAAAAGTGTAAGCTTACCTTCTTGGTTCTTTGCCAAAAAACACGTCTTTTCGATTATAATTATCCCTTGTTGGAGTCACCAGGTGAACATACTCTTTGAGATGCATAAAGAGGAAGCCGATTTCATTTCGCGTACAACCAAAAATTATTCATTCAGCTGAGTGATAGCGGACTGTAAGGAGACTGTCAATTCGGGCAGAACAGCAGTATCACGCCTCCCCCCTTAAAGGGACAGCACTCAGCATGTTTAGGAGAGTGCGATCATGAATGACATGCGATCAAAAAAATCCAAGTCAACGAGATTTCATTTTTATCTTGTCACCCTCATAACGTACAAGACGTCGCTCACATTTCACTGTCACTTTGGCAAAATGAAAATGTTGTAGCGTATTGGGAGAATAGAATCAGAATTATTTGCATAACAAGCCATCGTAATTTAGACCGGCCCCACCCCTCACATTCGGAAATTCCCCTCAATCCATTTGAATTGAAGACGCCTCTCGGATTAGAGATTAAACGAATTCAAGGGAAGATAATCAAGTCCAGTTGCTACGTGAAGATTTGACAAGAATTGACCCTGACCTGGATGACTGTTAACCACCACAGATGAGAATCAGAATTAATTTTCATTGCCAAGTAAGTACATACTTTGAAGACATTTTCATGATCAGATTATAGATAAAGGAAGAAGAAAAAAGACCATGGCATATAAGATTGGACATGTACAACCAGTAGACTAAAAATGCATTTACAGGAGTGGCTGTTATTAAGGTAAAGAGTGGGGGAGTGTTAATTTTTCTAAATGTCTGCACCTGTTTCTCTCTCCTCAGTCCCCTTGTGATTGTCTCCAACCATTCCCCATTCCAGTCTCATGTATATATTGTGGAGGCACATCGAACGCGACCCTTTGCTGTATTAATTACCCTGAGTTTTGTTTTGTAACCAGTGTGTTAATTAAAGAGCATAATCCTTTATAAATGTATTTCTCCACTCTTATTTATCGGTTTCAACTGTGACTTGCCACAACATGTTGTGTGAGTCCTTAGGAGGGTGCTGTTTTGTACTGCTTTCTTGGTTGTGCTGTTTCCATGTACCAGCAACATGTCTGCCTTCCATAATGTGTTGTGGTTCTCTTCAATTTGCATATTTGTGATAGGCAGTGTCAATTGATGTTGCGAACCTTGTTGATTAGGCCGGTTGCTGCTGGTAAGAAACTGTTCTTGTGGTGCGTAGTTAGTGATGAGTAGAACTCAGAGACTGCACCCATTACGGGTTTCTTCTTGCAGAGTGCAATTTAAAAAAAAACATTGTTGTCACTGGTGACTATTCATTCCAGGGATGTGGTCTTTCCAGCTGGGCCCTAGGCCTGTCATAATTCTGACAGTGCCTGTGGTAGACTGTGCATGGCAGGGGCATCCTCTTCCCTGAGGCAGGCCTAAACCTCACCACATAACACAAGGTTTTGCTGCAGGGTCTTCAACTGGGTATCACCACTCCTTGGCGTTTCACCCCTTAACTCAGAACATCTCTTGGTGGCGGGGCAGTGAACAGTCACGTCTCCCTGACACCCCCTGCAGCAAAGCCTAACTGGATGTCTCGCTGGTTCAGAGAGAGCCAGAGGCTTGCTGTCTCCACTTCCCCAGACAGTTCTTCGGGAGATCTACTTAGTATGGCTCCATGTAGGCCAAGATCCTTGAGCAGGAAGCCTCACGCTTCATCCACTTTCTCTGCACTATGTCACCAGGTTGAGAAGCACCTTGGTAGGCAGAGCCATTTGCAGATGAAGTAGTTGGTTTTTGCATCCCTTCGACTGACAGCTGATGAGGTGACTTCACACAGCTGCAGAGGCTGGGTACAGGGTGCAGTTATAACACTGCACATTGTACTTTCAAGGTAACTGGCTTGTCTCAATCTGGAACAGCTGCTGATGATTTTCCTCATGTCTTTGTCTGAGAGACCACATTATAAAGTCTTCCCAGGCTTCGGAGGGGCTTATCCACAATGCAGGGATGTATTCCCCGCAGATGGTGAATGGAACTCTGTCATTTCTCTCCCCTTTTTGCAATGAGAGGCTCTTTGACTTTTGCAGCTTGAACCTCATCCTGGCCCAGGTGATCAGCTCATCTAGTCTCTTAAGCAGCCTGGATGTGCTTGGGGTAGTTCGTAACAGGCAGGTTATGTCATCCAAATAGCTCCTCAGGGGCAGGAGTCTCTGGCTTGCACCTACTACCTGTCTTGCCCAGATCAGGATGACCTCAAAAGAGTCCGCAAAGAGGATGGGAGAAATGGAGCATCCCATTGCAACCCCGACCACTGGTTGTTGCCAGCTAGTGGGGATCTTCTTCACTGCAAAGCACATGATCGTGATCCTGATGTTGTCTGGAATGTAGAAGAATTCCATGGCGTAAGCTATGAGCAGATGTGGTGCTCACCCATTGGCATTGGCTAGGTCTAGTAATATAACGTACAGATCTTTCTTTTTCCTTTTAGTGGTCTGTTCCCAAATCATGGAAACATGCTACGCACAGCCAGGGAAACCTGGAATCCTGGAATAGCTGTTCTCAGGGAAGGAGGTGGTCATTCTTATTGCTGTCACGGTGAAGAAAAATTTACCCTCCACATTTAGTAGGGCTTTGCTCCTTGAACTGCTAGATGAATTTGGTGTTCTGCTGTTTGGGAATAGAGACTGCCACTGCTCTCTGCCACTCAGATGGTATGCTCTGCTTAGTCTGCAGGGTCCGTAGCAGCATCAGCACTCCTGGGCAGTTCTTATACAGCTTGTATGCTATCCCATTCGGCCTTGTGCTGAAGCAGATCTTGCCTGCTGGACCACCTGCTTGACCTCGCTGAGCAAGATTGGTGATGCATCACACAGGGCTGATGGTTTTGAGGGTCTAGGCACATACCCTGGTGAGCTTAAGGGATCGTTCCTTGCTGGGTCACGGTACTGTGAGTGTGGATGGGCTACTGCAGTTTTTCAATTGATATATCCAAGTTTGCACTTGTCTTCTCCCCAAGGAACCCACATGCATGCCAGAATGGATTCCTGAAGAAATCTGATCTTTCCTCCTCCTTTATTTTCCTCTTTCTTCTGATGCGTTCTGCCCTCTGAAGTTTCACAAGATGTCTTCTGATCTTATCCCAGAGAGCCTTCAGGCCCTCCTTCTCAGACTCTGCTGCCTTCCTCCAATGCTTGCAGAGCTGCCTTCTACTTGCCACCAGGTAATCAATCTTTTAAGGTTATGTTAGTGTGGTAACTGCTGTTTTCCTGTCGGGACTTGGGTAATCTCTGGATTCCCATGCCATCGCCAGCTATCTTGTTAACTTAGCGTGGTGGCTGCTCGTCTAATTCTCTCTCTCTGCTTTCCTTCATTTTCCTGACAGGATGTTTTCTTTTGGAGTCCCATTCATTCTTTTGTGCCCTCCAGCCCCGGTCATCTGGTGGGACCGGGTGGTAACCTTTGGACTACAACCACCGCCATTCTGGTAGTTCTGCATTCAGACCTCCATTTTGTAATCCTCTAACACACACACATACACACACATTCACACCTGCATTTCGGATTGTCCAATAAACTTCATTGTATTTTAAAAGAGAAGTCCTCTTGGTATTTTATGTGCAAATATTGTGACATGACTGTGTGACAGGATCAGTGCCTGATCTTTCACCTTATTAATCTAAAATGGTAAATAATGACATTTTCCGATAAATACCTCCTTCTTGAGATGTGTTCCACTTATTAGTTATAATTTTCCAGCTTTGCTGGTAGTGCCCCGAACGAAGGTTAATATAATTATTAGCTAATGAAATTCCAAGAACTTTGATTAATAACTAATGATCATCATTGATAATTGTTAGTTATTACTAATAAGTAATTCTAGCTCCACTCACTGCACCACACTGTGTTAGGCTAGAGTAGATCAGTTCACAACAGTAGTCACTGGTAAGCTGTTTACTTCCAAGAAATTGACAGAGTATGTGAGAAATAGGTCCAAGATCCGTGCTATTATGCCACAGAGGGATTTTGTGGACTTTCAGCTGAACATAAAAATTTTCACCAAAATAGTTATGGATTTTCACACCAGGAGGCAGTGAAGGGAGAGAATAAACACAAACCCATTTGATATTGCATGGTTATTATTCCCACAATGCAAACATTAATGCTAAGGCAACTTTGCTCTTATGGTGGTTTGAGAGTGGCAGTTCAGGTACTCATGGTGGACACATGCGTCATACCGGGGGCCCTACTTTGGTCCACTACTGTCTGTGCGAATGCAAAATTATAGATCCCCTGGAAGAGGGTAGTTCCAAGAACTAAATTTGAGCTGGACAGTTATCAGAACTGAGTTCTTAGAACTTATCTGTCCGAAACCACTATTGGATCCTATGGTCTTTGATTTCTTGGGGACTTGGATGATGGTGGAGGTCTTTAAGCATACTGGCACATGACATGTCTACACCTAATGTTTAAAATGTCTGACCACTGAGACAGTTGGTCAACACAGTGCTTCAGGATGGTGGGAAAAGCAATCTGGACCGCTGCTGTTTGGGGGCTCTGCCTCTTGAAGACTGACTTCAAGTGAAAATGTGGAAGAGGGGGTGTCTCTGTGGCAGTTGAGTGGAGTGTCATGGGATGGTGTCAAGACTGTCTCAAGTCCTCTCAAACTGACAGAAGTTATTCAGATTGTCAAAAGTCATTCATGGAGTTGGAGGGACTGTTTTTTTTTAGTTTGTAATCTATCTGATTCCTGTCTAGACAGAGACAGAGTCATGATCTGAGGGTTTATAGTTTATAAAAAGATTCCAGTATGGAAGACTAGTGCTGTAGGATAAGAGTGACATCATTGCACCAGCCAATGGAATTAAAACTAGATTCCTCCACCTTTGACTTTCCCTAAAAGTTCTGTATCATGATTCACTCTGAAGAGTTGAAAGTTTGCCGGTTGCAGTGCAGAGTTCAGGATCAATCCAGACAAACAAGTCTACATGATCCTTGAGGCAGAGGATGAAGAAAAGTAATCAACCGCCAAGTAACCAAAGTTCTCTCGGTTTATTGCACAGTGAATGCATGTTGGAGAGAAATATTCCTGGTAGTGGGGAACAAAGTCCGCACCTATGGAGACTCACAAGTACCCTAGTACATATCCCCCCTCCTCCATTTCACTGCATGAGCAAAGTTGAGCACAACTTTGACCAGAGTGTCAACTAGTTCAACTGACACTTCCACGGATAATGCAGGAGAGGGGAGCAAGAAGACCAGGTCAAATCTTACATTGGCCGTGTCCTCAGCTGTCAAGAGAGGAAATACTGTCACTTGTCAAGACCAGCTGGCTGTTGTCCTATCCCTGTGCCGCTTCCATCTGTCCTTCCTATGGGAAGAGGTTCCTCCTCTGCACAAACCTACCTTCATTCACTTGGCCTCTCAACTTCAAAGAATCAGAAGGGCAGTTGGCTTGAGACACTAAAATTCTGGCTTTAGAATCCATCACTAGGCTGGCTGCAATCACATCAATGCAGATGAACTGTGCTGGTGGTCTTGTGACTAGTGTTATCACTGCTAGCGTATGGAGGCACAGAATTCAGGGACTACCTCCCGCGGGAGTTTTCACACACCATCGTGGTGCTCGTCTATGTTCCCCTGTCTGCAACCGCAGCCAGCGCCGGTGACGTCATTCACTCCACGATCGTTGACCTGCAGACGCGCCACCCCAGCGCCCTCATCTTGGATCAGCGGGGACTTCAAACATGTCCCTCCCACTCACTTTCTCCCCACCTTCACCCAGTATGTAGACTGTGCAACGAGAGGAAACAAAAGCCTGAACCTCCTGTATGCCAATGTGAGGGATGCCTACATCTCTTCCCCTCTACCCCCTCTAGGCAATTCGGACCACAACCTGGTACTCCTGGCCACCATCCATAAACCTATGGTGAAGAGGCAGGCGGCCATCTCCAGGTCTGCCAAGATCTGGTCCAAAGCCACAGAGGAGGCAGTACAGGAGTGCTTCGATGTCACCGACTGGAGTCTTTTTGAAAAGGACTTTGGTAACGACATCGAGGGCCTATCTCGTTGCGTAACAGACTACATCAACTTCTGTGAGGACAACATTGTCCCATCCAAAAAGGTCGGTTGTTTCAGCAACAACAAGCCATGGATCAATAAGAACATCAAAGGCCTTCTAAACCAGAAGAAGAGGGTCTTCATGGCTAAGGACCACCAGACCCTCAGGGCTGTCCAGAAGGAACTGAGGAGGAAGCTGCGGGAGGCAAAACTCAACCTTAAGGAGAAGGTTGAGTCCAGGATGGAGCAGAGCAAAACAAAGGAGGTTTGGAGGGAGGTGAGGAAGATGACTGGCTGTGGGAAAACCACACCTGGAGTCAAAGGCGGCCCTGAATTTGCCACAGAGCTGAACCTTTTCTTCAACAGGTTCGACACCCCTATGTGCTCTGATGGTGGATCTGGGCCCCCATCCCCCACCTCCTCACCCTCTAACACCTCTGCTGTTGGCTCACCCCCCACCCCATCAACACCTTGCCCCCCCCTTCCCCCTTCCCCTTCCCCAGCCCACCAGCAGCCTCTTAGGCCAGCTCCCCATCCCTCCACCCCACCTCACCTCTGCCAACCCGGACTCAACCACCAGAACCTCTACCCCCCCCGCCCACCAGCATCTTCTATGGACAGCCCCGACCATCACATTCAACCCTCCCCCCATCAACACCTCCCCTCTCCCCCATCCTCCTCCCCCTGCCCACTGGAAGCTTCTTTGGGCAGGGGGAGGAGGA
>CAAKHD010010396.1:0-20810 GCA_901007705.1 Fistularia tabacaria
CATGTGTGTGTGCGTGTCCGTGTGTGTGTTTAGCACTGTAAACTTTGCTTACTTGCTTTGCTTACCAGGTCTTAAAAATCTACAAATCAAAGGGCATCCATTGTTCTCTGAATATCTCTTTGGTATCCTGCTTGTCAAAAGTCAGTCCCTCTGACTTTATGGCATCTAAAATGCTGCAAAAGCCTCAAATTCTCAATATCGCAGAGATCAAGATATGAGGTGTTTTAACAGTGAGGGATGGAATCTAAATGTCTGTGTGGGTGTGTGTTCACTGATGATGACAGATATGACAATAATTTTTGTTAGTGCTGACATTTACTGCATTGACGATCTCAGGCTGTTTGGATTATGGAGTTAAAGTGATGAATGGCTCAGTGAGATAATTCAGATCATTTCTTACCTTTCCTCCCCCCTCTCAGGGAATGATGTACCTGGAAGAGCGGAGGTTGGTCCACAGGGATCTGGCAGCAAGGAATGTGCTGGTAAAATCACCCAATCACATCAAGATCACTGACTTTGGCCTTGCCAGGCTGCTGGATGCTGACGAGAAGGAGTACAATGCAGACGGGGGCAAGGTTGGTGTAAGTGGAAGCATGTACATGATTTTGTGTGTCAGTGGTCATGACCTGGCTCATAGCAGTTTAACCCAAAGGCCATTAAAATGCTGCACTAAGGAGGTAAATACTTCAACTACACAGCAATAAATCCCTGGCTGATGACTGGGGAAGTAAGAGTCTTCAAAAGAGATGATCTTTGATAAATCATAGCTAAAAATAGGACTATAGTATTCACAGATATAATGTTTATTTAACAAAAAAATGCCAACAATAATCCCACAGTACTTCAGCTGCTTTAATTGCACTTCAAATATCCTACACAATACCCAGTAAATATACTTGTGTGAATTGTGTGCTCAGCCAACTGAAGAGCATTTGATAAAAAAAAAGGGTAAAAAACGATCAGCAATATTTTCTCCCAGTCCCGATGGCAACATCTGGCTTTTATTGATCTCTAGGAATGTATAGACTGAAAGATTAAGGCATGAATCTAAAAGTATTACAGTTCCTGTGTGGGAACACAAAGAGATGAAAATGATAAAATACAGGGGGGCATTATTTGAGAAGGGGGATCACACTACATATAACTGGATGCTTGTTGTTTATGAACATGACAGTCAGAAACCCCCTACATATACTCAGATATAATTCGCCAAATATGTCACTAAACCCATTGCAGATATATTGCAGGGGGGGGGGGGCTGGTAATATGCGTAAAATAACCTGGGTTCAACTTGATGCAAATGAAGGAGCTTGCAGCTTTATTTGCAACAATCCATATACTAATTTACAGTTCTGCAAATTGTGCCCCTGACTTCACATTACTTGACTTGAGTGTTATTGAGTATCACTCTCACTATGTTCATCACCATGTTTCCTCAAGACACTGTAGCAGCAACATCATCATGTCACTGATGTCAGTGTCACTGACTGATGTCATTAAATTATACCGGCAAATTACTGTTAAGACGTCACTGCTAAATTGCTTTCTTACTTTGTACAGTTTTCAACAGTTAGCGTTTTTATCCAAGACACGCTTTCTTGTAATGCACCAAATTAACCTCAACATTCCTTCTCTTATGAACCTCTATATTTGTCTGTCCCCTTTCATAATTTCTCACCTGCTCAGTAGATGTTCTTAGTTGTATTCCTTTTATTCATTCACTCATTCATTATCTACAACTTAACCAGAAATTAGAGACATTTAGAGACAAACAACCATTCACTCTTTCATTCAATCATTTAGGGAACCTGGATGAAACCCACGCAGACGTGGGGCAAACATACAATCTCCGCACAGAAAGGCCCCCCGTGGGAATCAAATCCTTTGTGTTGGGAGGCGGAAAAACTAACCACTGCGCCATTGTGCAGCTTTATTACGTGCAGTTTTATTTGATATCTATCTGCTTGCTTCTGAGATGTCTGAGATGAGGTCAGAAATTTCAGTGTGTAGCAGTTAAATTTCAGGCCAACAGCTCAACTCAGCAGCAAGATGCGCTGCATATGCATCAATTGGTTGTAGTTAGAGTCAGAGAGACTGAGAGGGAACCAAGGGAGCCAGTTAATATTATGGAGCTTTTGAGATGGCATTCAGGACTGGAGTCAGGCATTTGCTGTTGATCTTTACAAAAACAATCTGAGGACCTGAGTCGGGAAACATTCATTTATCTAATTGTATTTTCAAAATTAGTCAGTTTTGCGGATTTGTTCTTTTTATTTGGGTAATTGAAGTGAATCCACTAGTACCCTACTTGGCTGTGATCAGTAAATGGAGAACGAAGTTGAAATTTATATTGGTGTCTTACATAATTTCAGAGCTGTGGATCTCCTTTGTTCGGATAAAGTCTGGTAAAATTAGTTTGAATGAAACACGGTATAAAAGTGCTTCATCCAAGAAAACAATGCAGCCACTTTTGCACAATGCTGCCAATGTGTTTGTTTTGTTTGGGGACCAGACCACACAAAGTCCTCTTCTATTCACTCGAGACTTACTTTGCAAATTGCCCTGCATGCTTCCTTTTATTAAAGTGCCTTGTTGATCACTCTATTGTTGCATATAGAGCTGGAAGCATAAATATGAATGATTTTCTATTATTGTGCAGAAAGAAGAATCTATTCATTTGATAAACCGAACTGTGTGTGAGTTTGATACTTCCGTTTATCAGACTATTTTAGTTTTCACTCAAGCATTGATAAATGACAATTCCTGACGGTTCAACTTTACATATGTCGGAAAAAAAGATACACTTTATGAGATAGGTTACCTGAGTCTAAAGTTGGGTGGTTATACCACATCCTTAACCCATATCTACTAATTTCCTCTCTTTATTTTCCCGTCGCAAAAGCATCTCAGGGTTCCATGTAGGAGGGGCTTGGTTTAAAATGAATAATAATTGGTTCAATCACTGGACTCTACAGCTGAAAATTATCCTCTTTGATCAATTTGGAAATTGTGGGAGGTAGAATATGGTAATCTATGCCATTGTCCTTGTCAAGGATGTCAAAGACCTGTATTCTATGAGCTTTCACACACCTCCAAGCGTTAACCCATCGGCGATTGAGATAATGTGAGAAAAACGGTGAATGCTATTTAATTTAGTATCTTAAAAAGCACTGTGTATTGATGTTCTCTCAGATAGATTCAATCATACTGCCTGAATGATATTGAGGAAACTTACAGTTGAAAGAAGCAGTTAGTTTCCCAACATCTCAAAAACAGGACCTAATGAGGTTGGTGAACTGATGAGTAAATGGAAAATTGTTGCCACTTAAGGTAAAATGAGTTTCATGTACTTGCTATCTTTCTGCTTGCTCCTTTTGAAAACCTCCCCTGTTTGTGTTTTTTTTATTACAGATGCCTATTAAATGGATGGCTCTTGAATGCATTCATTACAGGAAGTTCACTCATCAGAGTGATGTGTGGAGTTATGGTAGGTGCACAGAATGTGACAAAAAGCCAGATTTTATCATGTGCTAGTCATTGTCCTATACTATATGTACATTCCTGTGAGGTAAAAGTACAAGAAGCAAATAATCTCAAATTTGCATATTTGCCTTTTTGCATTTCTAACACCTTATCCCTTTTTTTACGTGTGTGTCTATGTGTCTGTGGTCTGGTCTGCCATGTGGGTTTGTCTCTGAAATCCTTTAGGAGTGACCATCTGGGAGCTGATGACATTTGGCGGCAAACCATATGATGGCATATCCACGAGGGAAATCCCAGACCTTCTTGAGAAAGGAGAGCGTTTGCCACAGCCACCCATTTGCACCATTGATGTCTACATGGTCATGGTCAAATGTGAGACAACAAACACACAAAAACATTACATAAAACCTCTTATCTTTTATCTTTTTGTTTTTCACAAATTGCATATGGATTTCTACTGATGTGATTGGAAAAGAATTTGATGGCACTCACAAAACAACGTATCAAGGGTGCACAATTGTGTCTCATTAAAGACACTCATTTATCAATATCTTTACTAACAAGAGTGTCTGGATTAAACTCAAAATTAATTTAAAAAAAAAGTGTTATCCATAAGTTTGCCTTTACTAGCAAAGAAAAGCAACCTAAGTTGCAAGATAGGACATGATACGAAGTTTTTTATCCTTTTCAATTGTACAAGGAAATACATTTGTATGAAGGTTGGTACGATACAACCTTTATTTTCAAGATTTGGTCAGTTTTATGTATGGAAATAATAGCAAAGACAATGTCAGCAACAGAACATAAGGTTGCATTTTATGAACATGTTAAGTGCTATGAAAGGAATGGAAACACAGTGGATCCTGCAATGCAGTCAATCCTGTAAATCCAGCATCATAATGTTGATGTCACATCTAGGAAAGAGAGAATGTATTTATGTCAATACAAATTAGACTCCATCATTTAAAATGTATTTTTTATCATCATTTATAACTTAAAATTTGATAACTCAAACACAAACAAACACATACACACACAGAATTGTTAGACAAACTTAGCAAGAAGCATCTTTTTTTTCTTCTCTTCTCAAAAGCTGTTGGCTAATTGATGACAAAACTTTCAATAGATAAATGTCTCACAAAAAAAAAAATCATGTACATGCATTTTGCAGTCCTCATTAAATGATAAAATATAGGTAGTATTCCTTAGTTCACAGCAGAACAGGCACCATATCTTATGATTCAGACGTATCAACATGCTCTGGAACATGCTCAACATGCCAGGCCATTTCAATCTCTTCACAAGGATATCCACTGTGGAGAATGCCTATTCAGGGCACTAAGGTGCATAGAATGCTAAGTTAGACACTAGAATATCCATCCTCATGGAGAATTTATTATCTATCTGGGGCTGTATCATTGTATCAGGATTAGGGATAGGACCATATGTGTTATGAAACTAAAAAATAGATCATCATGGAAAATTGATAATATTGTATCACCAAGAGCACAAGAGGGTGAGGCCTCTCAGGGTTTCTTGGCTGAATCTTTGTTGAATATAAAATTCAGTGGTGAGCATCACAGAAGGAAACTAAAGGACCGAAATGAATTCATGGAAAAATTCTAGGATTCAGTAAATGAAAATGTATAGTGCAAGAAACATTTTTCAGACTGATGAATGATTTAATTTTCTTGTTTTATGCAGTTGTTTAATTTGCCCTATTATTTAATTAAGTATATCATGATGGTGTTATAATAACCAAAACATCAAATGGGATGGGGATTTGACTGCATGGTATTACACATGGTACAAATTTGGTTTTCACTCTTGTTAGAAGATATGGATGAATGGTTAATTGTGTGTCTCTGTTGCCTTCCTTGATAAGAGCATAAGGAATGCTATTAGGATCGCCACTTATTTTTTTGAGAAGAGGGAAAGGCAGCATTATTCATACCGTAAGGCTTTTTTTGGCTTATGTAGATTTGAATGCTTGAACAGGAGTTATGTTGAAACTGTCAACTGGAGAGATGAGAAAAAAAAGTCCGGAGAGTTGACAAGATCAGGAGCAAAGTAGCATCAAGATTCTACTTTTGGTTTGCAAAACAAAATACCTGTCACTGGGAATTTTACCCACATCCTTCCTTGCTCATGTCATCTTCTGCCAGGACTGCCACATCTCCCTCCTCACATCACAACGCTATTTCTTTCTGCCAGTGCAGTGTGTCCATATCCATATCCTCTGCTGCAATGGCTCCAAATCTCCCTTGTCTCCTTTATCCCACAAAGGATAAGGGAGACACAAATTCAGAAACAGAGGATTGTATGTATGGTTTCATAGGGATTTACCCTCCCATATTTTTAGGAACAGATCCAGACAAATATGCCAGTCGCTGCTTCCAGTTCTGCCAGTGTCTGTTTGGCCACTTCCCCACTCGAACCAGCCTGATGATCAATCTGCCCCCTCACACTCAACTATGGTGGAGTGACTTTTCTGCCCCTCCCTACCGTCTGCTGTTGGCTGAAATTGCTTGCACCGCTTTCCAAAATACTTCCTGTTTTTGATGCGGAAAAGAAAAAGAACACTCTGTGTCGTGCTGGATGGAGACAAGAGTAGTGTAAAATATCAGCTGTGTAGAAAGATCCAGCATGGAGTTTTAAAAAAACATATTCCCAAGAGAAAAATGTTAATCGAAATGAAATGTCATTACATCTTTTTGTTTTCTCCCCAAATCAAAACTGCTGCCAGGGGCTTTTGACAGGAAATGAGCAGCTATAAGGGAAGTGCCTTGCGGCCATTTATCGCAAAAACAATCTCAAATCGTTCATTTTTTCAGAGATGATAAAAGAAATTAATAAGATATGTCTAGGTTTCTTTTTTTGGGGGTATTTTTGTTTGTGTAAAAACCGATGTAGGGAGGATTCCCTCACAAACCCCGGGGCATTGAACACAAACCCTAGGAAAGCATGGTATTTTGATGGGTATCATCATGGTAACCTGATGTAGACAAAACCAGTCCAGCACTTGGTCAAAGTTTCACTAGAGTCACACTGCCTCATTGGAAGCAAGAGTCACACTCAGGACATTAATTCTAATTACAGCTTGACTGACAGCTTTTTGTGATTTGGTGTGCATTCACAGTGGGTCCCTCAGTGCATCAGCACCAGCCCAGTAAAGATGAAATAGAGTTGGATTGCTAAATTAATTGTTTCTCTTTTATGTAATGTTCCTGCAAGTGATGCTAAAAGTGGGAAATAGATTAACTAAGTGTAAACAGGCAAGTAAAAAGTCAACAGATGGTGTCATTTTGTTTATTTATTAGGACCTCTATAAAGTACCGCTTGCAAGCAGCTATTTGTCTCAGGGTCCTCATGAAACTTTACACTGATTGCAGCTGAGATCATAACACATATTGGAAAATGTTCTAAAAATGTAATGGGTCCCGCCAACAGAATAAGCTCCTGAAATGCAGCAATCAAAGAAACAGAATCCAATTTTAACTGCTCAACAGTTCTTTACTTAAATAATTCCCTTTTCCCTGTAATTAGTCAGCTCATTTTCTGGTTCGAGCAAATACAACCAACATGTATTTCATTAAATGCCTTAATGACAGTTTGAAACCGCTCTGCCATCCAACACTGTTCTTTTTCTATTGTTTTCAGAGGAACACTTGCATTACTAAATATACAACGAGATGTATATGCGTACTCTATTTTGGCTTTGTATACCTACCCAACCACTTGACTGGAAATTTGTATAATGGATTGATCGGGGGACTAATTACTAGGATTGGTGTTACCACTTGTTTGACTATACAAATTTCAGCCTAATTATTTGTTAAAGGCACATTTGTGTGTAAAGAAAACATTTTTTGTTTTGCATTTTTTTCACATTGTGTGCAGTGTCCCAGATATGATTTAGTCCCATTTATTCAAAAGAAAGCATCGTCAAAAACAAAATGATCAATACAAATTCTGAAACAAGGGGAAAAAAAGATTAATTGATTAGTTTGAAAGGGCTCTAATAATACTTTTCCTATTATTACAATGATGTAATCAGAGTCATGAATCAGCGATGAAGCATTAAAGATGAATAGTTTTGAATAATTTGTTCTGGCGTGTTAAAACAATTGACTTTTTGTCTTTGAAACACATTTGTTAGACAGATCCACTCTGTCAGTCGGCCATGTTTGGTGTCTTACCACTTTACTTTCCTCTAAGTTTCTCTTTCATCCTGTGCTGCTCAATCTTTCTTCTTTCCAGGCTGGATGATTGATGCAGACAGCAGGCCTAAGTTCAAGGAGCTGGCTGCTGAGTTCTGCAGGATGGCCCGTGACCCTCAGCGATACCTCGTTATCCAAGTATGTTCACCTCAACTGGCTCACGTCGAGAAGTTTTGATAATGAAGTTGTCTGGGGAATGCTCCTGTTGAACAAATCCTTATAATACTATAAAACACGGTGTTTAATATTCAATGGGTCATTTTTCAAGGATCTGCAAAGCCAGTCAAACTTAAACCAAACCTTTTTTTTTTTTTTTTAATTCAGGGTGACGATCGGATGAAGCTGCCCAGCCCCAATGACAGCAAGTTTTTCCAGAGTCTTCTGGATGAGGAGGACCTGGACGATTTGATGGATGCTGAGGAGTATCTGGTTCCTCGTGGCTTCAATGTTGCTCCTCCTTCATACACATCGAGGCCTCTTGTTGACTCAAACAGAGTAAGATTATTACGGTTTTATCCTTTGTTTCGTTGAATGAAAGTCGGTGTTGTCTGCAAAATACCACCTTCAAGATCAGTATTTGTCTTTTGATGGTTCATCATAGAGAAGTTAGCAAATGTTTCATTTTTTATTTTTTTTTTAACTGTCTGTCAAAGCTGAAAATAATGCCTCATAGACTTTCAGTTTTATAACATCGGATGTTGTTCCTCTGCCTGATCCAAATCAGGTTAACTCGCTGTAGCCTAATATTGATCGATGAATCTGAAAATTTCTCATACGCTTTTCCTCTAATGGCTCAGCTCCGTTATTTTCATTCCTGGGTCCAAACTGGTCCCTTTATGTAGGGCTTGGCAACTTGCTGCACATGAGGCATCACGTGAATAACCCACAGTTCGACCTCAGTGAATCTTTAACCTTGTGACCGACCACTTCTTGCGGCACTTTGTTCCCGGACTGACAAGCACACACCAACATTCACTTTGTAGTCCACAGACAGTCCCATGAGAAAAGGGTCAACACCCGTCTCATCGACCAAAACTTTTTTGCTATCTATTCAAAAGTCACTCCATACCCAGACAGAGAAAAGAGTTCATCTTTAAAATCCATCAGTGAGTTGACTTTGCTCAGTGAAGTTAGTTATTCAGGTTGTACAACGGCAGACAGCATCCAATACAGATGGTTATCTAATCCAGGCTGATTTTCTCACACGCTCACACTTGAAAAGGAGCACATAATGACTGGCTTTGAAGAAGAAATGAGCAAGAAAGTTTGGAGTAGGGGGATGATGATTGCAATGGAGAGAAGACTGTGGGAGGAGGTGGACAGATATAACCCCAGGACATATTCTTTCCTTTTTTTATGCTGTGTTTTGCAGCCGTGCTTCCTGTAATTGCATTTGTGGCACTTGCAGTTGGCAAGAGTTCAAAGTAGTAGGCTTGGGTTAAATAGCCCACGGCAACCTAACATAGCACCAAAAGAAGCCCTTCGCCTCATGTCATGTTTTGTATTTTCTCGTGGGATTTTTGTTCTTCTTTAAGGTTCAGGTGTTTGGATTGTAGATTTGCTTAGATGCCCTTCACAGTCCCTTTAGGTTGATGACTACTCTGACAAAACTTTGTTGAAGAATTATCTTTTAGCAGATAGCTGCAAGGGTTAAAAATCTAACCTCCTGCCTACAGGGAAAACAAGAGGCTCAAAATTCCCATTGATTGTATCTTCAATTGTCCTGTTGATGTTATGAATTAATTCCTGTTCATTTAGATATTGTGTACATTTTTAAATTGATTTAAGATGTCAATTATATAAGATACAGTTGTTTTTATTCCATATAATAAATGTTTTGCATCCAATATAAAATTACCATTCTATTCCCAAAATCCACTTCCCTTAGAACCAATTTGGTTACCGAGATGGGGGTCCAAATGCAGAGAGTAATGTGGCAGGAGCTCAGGCCTGTGGGACTCAAGACTCTGCAGGGGTCCAGGGGCCAGCTCTGGATGATCAGCGCTGCAATGGAAGCCTGCATAAGAAGATCCTGAGCCAATCAGGAGGTGAAGATAGTGGAGGCCAGAGGTACAGTGCCGACCCCACCATTTTCCTGGGACAGAGGGTTTCCAAAGGGGACACAGATGAAGATGGATACATGACTCCAATGAAGGACAAGAGCTCTTCAGGTAGTAGTACGTAAACAGAATTAGTAAAATAAAGTGTTGCTGTTCGTGGACCAAATTTGTAATGGTATTGCACCAGCCCCTTTGCACAAGAACGGGCAACCCCTGTTTTGGAATCTGGTTTGGAAGACAGTCATTCATATGCACTCATTGACCTGAATCTTGTCTACTTTATTTAGAAGTTTCAGATCATGAGCATTGCTGTTAACTATTAAGTATGTTTTCATGTCAAGTACATCATGCAGCTCCAAGCTTTAAATCCATTTCAGCTCTGTTCTGTAGAGAGTGATGGTTCCCCGTGTCATTAAATATGTGTCACACACATAGAATGCATGTTGAGGACGTCATCTTGTTCGAGCAGGGTATTGTGCAAATGCTTCAAACAGGATAGTATCTGCTCAGGGATAGAATACACTGACAGTCACTGTGTCAACTTGATATGATGTTTTTGTTCTCTGTTCTCAAAGGTTTAAGGATGAACAAATCTGTAATTTGGCTTTCTGATCCGAGCAAACAGTGCGGTCAGACAGTTATCAAACGTGTTCCAAAATTTTTGCAGGTGTAATTTTCAGGAAAAAAAAAACAACTTTGCCCCTTTGGAAGAAAATATTACTTCAGCAACACCTCAAATGCCTGTTTCTCAACAGACACGGGAATAAACCCATAAAATTTGTGGATCTATTTGTAGTGTTTGTAAAGTTTCATTTTATTTTTCACACCTAATGCACATTTTCACTGTTTACTAATCTCATATCTCTTTCGCAAACTATATGCAATCCTTTGTTGTGCCACCTGCCTGTCATTTTTAGTATTCATTTAATTTAATCCTTTGATTAAAATTCTTCCTGTGTTTCTGTCGATGGCAGTGTACTTCTACCACCTCGCAGTCATGTTTTGCCTTTGATCGTTATTCAGTCCATCAGCAGTACTCTTGTACTACCATCTCTGATTTTTGAGCTGCTAAAAATATAACAGAGCCCAAAGCAACATGCATCTCCTGGAATGTCAAAGAGCATAAGAGTGGGCAAAATCAATAGGTTTCCAAACCCACTATATTAGCGTTTGGAAGCTTTGAAGAGAGGTCATTTGTTGGCATTCTTGCCCCCAGCAAATGAAGTTTCCAGTGCCAAGGAAACATTGGCAATATGCCTGTCCGGTCCTGAGTGACACTGGTTATCACCATTAAAGCTTTCTCTTCTACTTCTCTCATTAGCAAATGACCCTTTCTCTCATGCTTTCCGTCACTTTTCTTTTCAGTATATGTTTTTCTCTTGTTCTCATCTAATTTATATGGAATTTATTTTTTGTTTGTAATACTTCCTTGCAGAATCCCCGCTCTCTATTATTCATATTCCTTCCCTCATTCTGCTTTTCTGATCTCTCTAAAGAATACCTGAATCCAATTGAAGAGAACCCATTTGTATCGCGACGTAAAAACGGGGAGATCCATGCCTTGGACAACCCAGGCTACCACAGCACACCTAGCAGCCTGCCAAAAGGAGAGGATGAGTACATCAATGAGCCCCTTTACCTCAACACCTTTCACAGCCCTGCAGAGCTGGGTCTTGAGACCCTGAGGAGAAATGGTCTGCCTCTTCCTTCCCAGCAGCCCTCTTCCCTCTCATCCACTACGCCAGGATCCCACCTACCACTCACCATCCAGACCAGCCTGCCCCACTACCCTCTCCCCACACCTTCTCCATCTGGCTTGTCATGCTACCATGGCCCACCGGCCCACCTCCTTCACACTCACCACACCATTAAAGCTGCAGGACAACCTGGCAATCCAGGTGGAGGCTCAACCATCCAGAACCAAACAGGAACTACTACCCAAATCCCAGTGTGCCAGTCAGGTTCTCTTTCCTCCTCAGCCTCCATCGGTCACGGCAGCCTGCCAGCCTACCAGAGCCACACAGCCACTCATCCTGCCAGCATGCTGAAACATGGAGGACTGACATCAGGTAAAGCCACTGGGAAGAAATTGAAGGTGACCTTTGACAATCCAGAATACTGGCAGCACAGTTTGCCTCCAAAATCATCTGAGGGCACCCAAGGAGGATCTGCCAATGCTAAGCTCTTCTATAAGCAGAACGGACACACGCGACCCACAGTAGCCGAAAATCCTGAATACATGTCTGAGTTCTCAATGAAGTCTGGCACGGTGTTGCCCCCTCCACCCTACCGGCAGCGAAATACTGTGGTCTAGACACCCCATCTAGACAAATGTTTCACACTTTCATTCAACCCAACCACTACTCCACTTCCATTATTACCCACAGATGCAAGCAACCAGAGCTACACAGTGCTTTTTTCCAAATAAAATGCCATCCATTTTACACCAGATAAAATGAAGAGGTGGATAGAACCAAGCTGAGCAGGCTAAACTCAGACTCATGCCCATTCATTACATACAGTACATTTGGGTCTATTTCTGCTCTGTAGATATACAGTGGACTGTGCTTCAATTCAGTGTGAAAATATCACATGCACAATGACAGAGGATACATTATGTTGCTGTGACCAATTCGGATATCTTCAGTAAATAATATACATGTTGGAAAAGATTTATTGTGTTTAACCAGTGTTATACCACAGTGGCATCATAGATGGATTTAAGGTAGAAGACATAAACTCACTGCCAGCTACTGCGGTGTCGTACAAACAAGAGATTTTGTCATATTTTTGTGTTGTTTTTAAGTGTAAAGGTCTGATGACCAATACGCTACTAAGTGCTTTTTTTAAATAATCAAACAGACAGTTTGTTAGACATCCACATGTCTGATTTTGTGAACAACACTGTAATGACGTGACTCTCTTGTCTGGAGAAAAAAACAAACTTAGGGGATTGAACTCGAATTACATGAATGGTGGAACACGGAATGCTGATCAATTACATTTCAAATTTCTGCCTATACACTGTATATTATTGAAAATTTCATTTAATGTGTGAAATTAATTTCATATTTCTACTGTAACTGTGATATTGCATTAGCCAAAACTACAGTGAACTCATATTTCTAGTTTAACCCTGGACTCCCCAAACAAACAGGACAAATGCTGATGGGTTTTTACTTGTTTTCTGTCTACTTGGAAAAATCTTATAAACAATCATTTTTCCAGTTGAGTTGAAGGGAAGAACACACTGTTGACATTTTGATAAACGCTGGTTGCAATCCTGATCTTTAATAGCTGTCTGGAATAGTTAGAGACTGACTAGCATGGCAATTTCTGAATTTGCAAAGCAATGTTGTGTGGACATCCATAATGTATCTGAAAGCTGAAATGGTGACCAGAAATACCAGAATAAATGATGAAAGGGATTAACAAAAAAGGCAATAGCACCAGCAGAGCACAGGTTCCACTGACTACCTATGTACGCATGTCGGTCATTGTGCTATGAGTCATGGGCTGTGTATCTTATTTTACCAAGCTAGATGGATATCTTTAGGGAAAAATATTAGTTCACAGTTTTATGTAGCAATGATGCAGCTAAAAACCATCGGCACCACAACTAATCAATACTGCGACAGAACTAAAACACTAAGCAAGGATTGTATAGTACAACTGCTGTCCAATATTTTTTACAACACTAGTTGTAATCAAAAGCCCAACAGCACTGAATCTCTGGGAGCTTTAGTTATCTTCTTTAGGTCACCCTTACATGTGAGAATCTTAAGGATTTACTGACGTTAATTGATGAACAGAAAATTGTTTTGTGTGTGTTTGGGTTTTTTTTCTTCTAATCAGGGCTTAACTCACAGGCTTAGTCAAGAGCCCTCAGTGAATGTGTTTGTTTATATGATTTTGTTTGATTGGACCTATCTTTTAAAAATCATGTCCATTTATGTGCAGACATACACAAAATTCTAACCCATTCTTGATGGCAGAAGATATGCTTTCAATGGAAAATTATTGCATTCTCTGAGTATCTAACTGTTACCCTGGATTCCTGTACAATTTATCCCAAGTTCATCAATGGCACTGTGTTATTTAAGAAACACAATCAAGACCACCCTCTTAGACCATGAGACTATACCGTGGGGATCATTAATCACTAACAAAAATACCATTATTAATGGTGGATGGATCAACCTCAACTAGGGTGAAAGCGGAGATTGAAAAAAAGCAAAGCCAATTTTAGGAAAGTTCTTAATTACTGACTGACACACTCTGTGAAATTGCTTGCAATAATCTGCATTAGCAAACTACTGGACATTCAGAGACGTCAGCACCCAACACAAAATATTTCATAATACAGTTGGCTATAATTATATCCAGGCTTAATACCCTCTCAACAGCTTTATAATGTTCTAGCTGAGGTTTTGATCAGTACAAGTGTTTTACAGGTTTGAGAAAAGGATTTATTCTTGAGTTTTTTTCTTATTGAAGTTGTCCTGTCTGATGAGACCTTAACAGACAGCTTCTGTGTTATGTTCTTTTAGTTACATTCAAATCCAGACTGTTGCCTTGAGACAGGTTCATCAAAGAGAAATACATCTCTTTAAAATCGGACCTTGATAAGCTACAAACAACATACCGATCCTGTTTTATTTTTTTTAATTGCTGTTGCTAGAGTACTTATATTAAAAGTAGTGGCTTGGTCAGTCACCTAACTCAACTAATTTACATACTATTAAATTATAATTCTGGCTGTATTGTGTTAGGTTTAGTTGGAAAAGTGAGCAGCATATGGTCATTTGAGAAGCCAGAAGAGACGACAGACAACAAACGTATCGTTCTCATACTGACGTTTCAGGTTATTTAAACAAAGCCAGCTTTAAATGCCATTATAACAAGTCCATCCATCCATTGTCTGCCGCCTATCCTACTCAGGGTCGCGGGAGCCTATCCCAGCTGTCATCGGGTGAGAGGCGGGGTACACTCTGGACTGATCGCCAGTCAATCGCAGGTCCACATTTACAGACAGACAAGCATTTACTCTCTCATTTAGGGCAAGTGTCCAATTAACCTGCTGCAATGTTTTTGGGCTGTGCAAACTCCACAAAGAAAGGTCCCCTGTCGGTATCAAACCAGGGTCCTTCAAGCTGTGAGACTGGAGCGCTAACCACTCTGCCGCCCATTATAACAAGTCTTGAACCTCAATTTATACATGGTGTGGTGTATTTTCCAATCAAAATTTAATGTAAGCAAGCCCTCATTTGTACTGCTATTTTGATGATAAATCTATTTTGAGAATTACAAGCTAGAATAAAAACCTCCCTTTATTTGTATTGGCTGCTTAACTATCGGTAGTACACAATGGCCAATTTTGCCTTAAGTTGGTAAACATCACTGGACAATATCTACAGTAAGCCCAGTGTATAGATCTATTATTATCATGAGCATTGACACTGGCACAGTGGCTAGCACAGCCACTGCTCAGTAAGAAGGTCGACTTAGATTTTAACAGAGCCTTTCTGTGCGGAGTTTGTTCTCCTTGTGCCTATGTGGATTTTTCCTGGGTTCTCTGATTTCCTTCCACAGCTCAAAATGTAAAGTAAATATCTGCAGGTGTAAATGAGAGAGTAAATTTCCTCTTTGCATTGACCTGTGAACAACTGGCGACCTATCCAGGTTAAACCCCACCTCTTGCCCAATGTCAGCTGGGATACCTTGAGTGAATGCCACTGTAAGCACTGATGTTTTAGTGATGTTTTCCCAGTTATTATGAACATATCATACAGGAACCTGTCAATTAGGACTAAATCGCAAAGCTTGCCAAATGTCACTAGTCCGAGTTGCTAATCTTTGTCCTCAATGTTATTAGCATTTTTCAAAGAAATATCTCTTTGTTTTTTATTAAACAGGGCAATGTTATAGCATACACATTCTATAATATAGGTTGTTTAATTGATGTATTTAAATGAGTATGTGAAAAGCAAAGTAATTGATATGTGTATTTTGCCCACGAAGCACTTTGATCAAACTCCCAGTTATAAAGAGAGGATTTCTAGCCTTCATTCCTGAAATATTCAACTTGTTTATCTACTGATGTATCACTTCAGAAGAAGAGAAATATCCAGCCAATGTGATATGAAACTAAGTTTCCCACCCAGGAGTTCATGAAGAAAACACATTTTAGGTACTGACCAACAAGAATGTCATTGTTTTCACATTTTTTATTTTTTATTTTATTTTTTTTCCCACATCATGCAAAGCATATAATACTGCTTTAATGATATCGTAGATATTTGATGAAGCAGTGTCTTGGGGCACCCTTTTGGTGCTCATAATCAATTAAATGGAGAAGACATTTAATATCAATGTGAAATATTGATAACACGTTTCGGCTTGTTTCAAAGAACGATGGAAGGAACTGCTAAATCTGGTACAGAAAAGGGGGATAATGGACGTGAAAAGAGACACATGCTTTGGTTTCTTTGTTTCTTGCCCTTATTTATACTGAAGACCTAGGCGAAAAATAAGTCTTTGGAATCAAGAATTAATAGGCTGAACTGATGATGAGAATCCTGGCCTTGCATATTCTCAAGTGGCTCATGGGGCAGCAAATAACTCAGTATTCTTTGTTTCATTCATTTCATTTCAAAGTCCTTGGTTACCCATTCAAAATTGATTTTATTTTCTTTTTTTATTAAAGCAATAATTGTATCTCTATCTACAAAATTATTTTTTCAAACACATTTTGCCTTGGTTATGAGCTGTTTTACCTGCTGCTATTTGTCTCCGTTGTAAACACTTTTGTCATGGTGTATCATGACAACACTGATTTTAAAGACTGATCAGTTTTGATTTCATTTCGTACTGTTCTCTCTAAGCCAAGGTGTAGAGTCATGTAGCCTTGTTGTGCTGGCGTTCATCCTTAAACATTTTAAGGTCATATAGGATGTAATGAAGTGTAATGTATAGTACAATATTACATTGCATGGTATCCAAAGTGAGTGTTTTACCACCCTCAACCTTCAAATATTTTCATTCATGACAGTATTAGTATTATATTCAAATTTCTATCCAGAATGGAGTTGCACTGGATATTTTTTATTGACTTCAGTAGCACAAACTGGGAATCATTATTTCTCTAATCGCTTGAAATTTATTTATATCTGTTTATTTGTTTTGCTTTTTGTGTGTGTAAAATGTCCTTAGTATTCCCTTAGTTTTGATTTTGTTGATCCATATAATCGAGTGTTTTACTTCCAGAAAAGAGGAAAAAAAAAAAGGAATCTATATAGTTATCCACTGATGTGTTGGTTACTGTTCATTATTTAACATCACTCTTCTCTTTAAGGTGTCAAAATTTTAATTGCACAAATCATCACTTACATGTGAAGGATATTAATTGTATGTGTTTAAATTATCAGATCAATATTACTGTACAGAATCTAGGGGTTTTACCCCAGAATTTATCTAACACATGACAACAACAAATGTGAATAGTATTTTTATAAAACACTGAAGTGGCTCACATGGTGAAGTTGTAAATAAGGGGGTGATGAATTGATTCAGTTTATATGGTCTTCTCTCCTACTGTTGTTTTCTTCTAGGTATAACAACTGTATATAAAAGAGTCGCACATATTTGATTTATGTAAATGTACCTTTTAACTAATTTCTTGATTTTGACAGTGCTTGTTAACCCTCTCCCATGTGAAAAGCAATTCAGTGTTGCCCTTTTCCACATTTGATGTTTTTGTCAACTCCTTGTTGCTTCTGCCCCATTTCTTTGTCTGTCTCTAATGACAACACCCATCACCCCAAATACGTAAGGAGCACTTTGTTTGCCTCTCTACCAGTCACCCCCCTTAATTCTCATAAAATTAAAACCAGCGTTGCCAACTAACCAGTTATCTACTCTGTCTATGTTCTATTGGAACTACTACTGAGCCACGTTTTACATCCCTAACTGTCCTGAATGGCAAAGCACAGCTGCCATAGTACAACCTGTTTTTAGACTATTACCAGTGCATGCTTCTTGAGGAAAAGTAGTAGAGAGAAGGCTTTACCCTCCTCATCTATGTTCAATATTTCCCAACAAACGTTTCTTCAACACAGCCAGTGCTGATGATCTTTCTATCATCTTGAAAAAAAAACAAAAAAACCCAAAGCTTTATATCATAGAAATACCGTTCCTCATGTTTGTTACATGAACCTGTCGAAAATATATTTTTAATTTAATATAAATAAAGATTGATTCTGTATATGTGCTTGGGGTTTCAATGATGATTCTGTCATGTGTCTTAATTGTCCACCGGATCAGTGATTTCAGCATTTTCCATTCATTGTCTTTTCAAACTGCTGAACTATGCATTATATGGTTGTGTCTCCAGGCAATACAGAGAATGTATAAAGTTGGACCACTTCAAATGTATTTAGAGCAGAGGCTGCCCAGCATAACTTAATGGGTTTTGAATGAGCAATGAAACTATATACTGATCCTGCCAATGACAGACGTGTGGCTTACGTCTCCCTTAAAATGTCTTTAAAAACACATTTTGTGAAATATGTAAAGATGTACTGCACAATAGAAGGAATATAAATTTGGGATGACCCTTTAAGGTTTCTTTGAATAGAAGCAAGCATAACATGACACTGGTGCTAGGTCTCTTTATGCGATTGTTAATGTTTCATAAAGCAGGTTACATTGTAAATCAAGAGTACCACTGTACCACATTATTACACGGTGAGTTGTCTATGACCTTTACCCTAGTTATAGATGAACAATACCAGCAGACAAGAACTGGTACTGGGTCCATCTCTATTTGTATATTAACTGTATACTGAGCTGTGCACTGATAGATGACATTTTTACAGTATCAAAATCATACATACATTTAAGACTCAAAGTAGCCAAAAAGGCATTAATGTGTTTTAATCCATTTGAGACCTTAAAAAATAAAACCAACTAGGGTGGGAGTGAGGTGAAATGGCTGATCCTAATCTATATCCTATTTTCCATTGGAAATCGAATACAGTTTTTGCTTGCTGCTTGTAGTTAACTAAATTGAGTTACCATTAAAAAGAGGAGGGAAAAAAGGCCATGATAAGGGAAAAAGCAGTCTATTTCTGTTTATAATATAGTAATGGCGTACAAGCGGGTTTGTTTGTTTGTTTGCTTCCTTGTTTGTTGTTGAAATGTAACCTTGCCATAGCATTAACCAGTTTAAAAGTGAATTAGTGAAGCACTGCGCAGAACAAAGCAACAATAGTTCTCATTACTGGTATATGAGTCAAATAATTACATTCATATTAGGATGTTAATGTCATGTAGTACAGAAACACAGTCATGTGGTGCCAGCAGATTGGCGATACAATCCATAAATCCATGCATCCATCCATTGCCTGCCGCTTATCGCGGTGGTGAGGTGCGGTTCACCCTGGACTGGTCGCCAGTCAATCGCAAGGCCACATATATAGACAGATAACCATTCATTCTCTCATTCAGGGCAATTTTCCCTTTTTTTTTTCCAATTAACCTGCTGCATGTTTTTGGACTGTGGGAGGAAACCAACGCAGACACGGGGAGAACATGCAAACTCCACACTGAGTGGAGGTCTCCTGTTGGAATCGAACCTGGGTCCTTCGTGCTGTGAGGCTCAAGTGCTAAAGACTGCGCCACTGTGCCGCCCGATCCAAAAATTGGAAAATAAATAGTTGGAAAAATTAAACAAAAAAACAATAAGAAAATGTTAAAAAAGCCTAAAAGTTACAAATTTGAAGTCGGATTTACAAGGATGGATTACAGGAGATGATAAATTAATTACACAGATTACTCTTATGAAGGTAGGTGAAACCAGAAATACAGTAAAGAAAATTTCCAGACAAAAACACACTCTAAAGTGAATAAAGTTTATATTCAATGAATATGAACACACGAATTAACAGTGCACTCAAAGAGTCGATAGAGTTTTATTTTCAGCTTTCCTCAAAAACTTTTTATGCTGCTCCCATTTCTTTGTGGAGGCTATTGCATAAATTAGGGCCTTTGCAATTAAGACACTTCACAGCATTTTGTATGAACTTCAGGACAACCTGAACCAGAAGGTTTGTATAGTTTGGACCAAAAATAGACAACGAACAATGCTCAATGTGCTGTACTAAACTTGCTTTTCTGAAACTGCAGTATCTGGAATATTGGTAACATCGGGCTAAATATAAGTAGACATCACAGGAAGTATGTGCCTTGCTTTAGATATCCTAACTGAGAATTTGTCAAGTTCTGGGATGTTTCTTTAATCTCCTTGCATGACATAGCACCCTGGTGCCCCTTTATGGTGACGAAGATGAGAGCCCTGTTCTACTTCTCCAACACTTCCACCAACAACTTTAATAATAACATTTAACAGATGGTGTCTTTAATTAAGATGAAGCTCAAGTTGGAGTGTGCTTATTTTGACCTTGCTTCCTCAGATCAACATTAGAGAAGTTGCACTAGGCGAGATACTGCAGCATGCTTTCATGCTCAAAAAGACTTGGAGATGAAGACCAGCTGCATCAAAAGGTCTGCAGAGTTGGAGCCTCCTCTGAAAGTGTGTCTCCAAAAGGCTAATGTGTGGATATAACATTTTGCTCTCATTTTTCTCACTCGGTGCTCCGTTTAATCCGCTGTTTACCCAAGTGTTGGTTATGTAAACTGGCATAGGCAACATTGTTTTTCTATGCAGTGCTCCTCAATTGCTGCTGCACTCCCAGGCTTTCATTTCAATCATAAATAATACAAAACTGTCCAATGGCGGAATATGAGCTTTCTGAAGTCACTGCTATTAATACTAATAAGGTGATGAAGTGCTTGAAGTAAACACTGTTTATGAACAGAAACTCCCCTTTTTTCCCTCGGTTAATTGGTTTTCTCAAAGTACTGACTTCATTAGCAAGCACATCTAATTTCAACATAGCATTTTTGGAGGCAGGTTTTTTGCTCTAAAATGGCAGAATTTAACCTAAATTCTGTCATATTCACGTATACAAAATCTAGATCGGAAGAG
>CAAKHD010010396.1:20830-38778 GCA_901007705.1 Fistularia tabacaria
TGAGGGAGAATTTAAGGCTGTGCGGGGGGGGGGGGGGGAAAAACCCCGGGGGGAGGAAAGGAAGGGGGGGGGGGGGGGAGAAGGGGGGATGTTAATTTGATATCTTCAATATAATCATTTGTCATTGTGTGTCATTAAATGTAGAATTTTACAGGGAAGCTTGCAAGGAGTCCAGCTCTGTCCCAGATGACAACACAAATCCATGGTCAGCTGCCCCTCCACCTTCAACATTGGGTTTGTGACAGATCCATGACATGCTGCAACTGTTTAATCACACTGTGTCTTTTTGAGGGGTTGTTTTCCCCCTTCACCACTGCACCAAACATGAAATTGCTAGATGATTCACAGACATCTCCTTCAAATTCTGACAGCAGTGGCGGTTACTTTGTCCAGAATATTAATCTCAAGTCATATTTCATATACATACATGTATTTACATTTACCTTTGTTTGTGACTCAAAATGAATTAAAGTTTGCCCTATCATGCCCTATCTACTTTTAAGAGAACAGGCAGTAGTACTTTTAAGAGAACAGGCAGTAGTACAGGGGGATGCAGCGCATGGTAAAGGTAGTGGCGGCAAAGGCCAAACAAAAGGTGCATGATGACTCGTATGCTAGGTCTGAAAGTAAGGAGGGAGTGATTGATCAATACAGGTTGGCAGAGCAGAGAGATAGAAATGGAACAGCTGTGCAGCAGGTTCGACTGGTTAAGGATAGTGAGGGAAATATGTTGTAAGAAGCTAGAAAAGTGATGGGAAGATAGAAAGTCATTTGAAGAGTTGATGAATCAGGAAAATGAATGAGAGCGAAGGGTAAAAGAGGTGACTATTGTGGATTGCGGAGTAGGAGATAAGTAGAGTGAAGTGAGGAGGGGTTTGAAGAGGATGAAGAGTGGAAAAGCCATTGATCCTGATGATATACCTTATGAGGTATGGAAGTGTCTAGGAGAGGCAGCAGTCGAGTGTCTGGTTCGAGTTTTCAACAGGATCTTGGAGAGTAAGAGGATGCCTGAGGAGTGGAGAAAGAGTGTGATGATGTCCATTTTTAAGAATAAGGGTAATCTGTAGAATTGCGGTAACCACAGAGGAATAATGTTGATGAGCCATACAATGAAGTTATGGGAAAGTGCAGTTGAAACTAGACTGACAGGAGAAGTCAGCATTTGTGAGTAACAGTATGGTTTCATCCCTTGAAGGGATACTACAGATGCAGTATTTGCTTTAAGAATGCTGGTAGAGAACTCGAGAGGAGGTCAGGGGGGGGCTGCATTGCGCCTTTGTCGACCTAGAAAAAGCACGCCAGGGTGCAGAGAGAGGAACTGTGGTACTGTATGAGGAAGCCTGGAGTGACAGAGAAGTATGTTGGAGGACATGTGTACAAGCCTTGAGACAGTGGTGAGGTGAACTGTAGGGGTGACAGAGGAGTTCAAGGTGGAGATGGGACTACATCGGGGGTCAGTCCTGAGCCCCTTCCTGTTTGCTTTGGTGATGGACAGGCTGACAGATGAGGTAAGACAGGACTCTCCATGGACCATGATATTTTCAGATGACATTTGATCTGTTGTAAAATTAGGGAGTAGGTGGAGGGAAATCTTGAGAGAAGGAGGTATGCTCTGAGAAGGAAACAAATGAAGGTAAGTCACAGCAAGACAGAGACCGTGTAAGAATGAGAGGAACCCAAGTGGAACGGTTGGGCTACAGGGAGTAGGGATAAAGAAGGTGGAGCTTTTTAAGTAATTAGGTCAACAGTCTAGAGCAATGGAGAGTGTGGAAAAGAGGTGAAGAAACGGGTTTAAGCAGGGTGTAACGGCTGAACAAAAGTGTCAGGGGTACTATGCTATAGAAGACTATTAGCCAGAATGAAAGGAAAGGTATGCAAGACAGTTGTGAGTCCAGTGATGTTGTGCGGATGAGAGACAGTGGCATTGGGGGAAAGTTTTATTGACAAGAAAGCGACAGTGAAATGGAATATTATTTTGATCTAATAACTTATAGTTCCTTTCATTTCATTTCTAAATCTAACGTCTGAAAGGGATAGTCCCTATAGAAATAAATATACTGTGTGTGCAAGGGTGTGTGTGTGTGTGTGTGTGTGTGTGCAAGGGTGTGCGTGTGTGTGTGTAGGTGTGTGTGTGTGTGTGTGTGTGTGTGTGTGTGTGTGTGTGTGTGTGTGTGGTGTGTGTGTGTGTGTGTGTGTGTGTGTGTGTGTGTGTGTGTGTGAGAGTAAAGACATGTTGTTTCAGCTGCTCATTTGCATGGTATCGAAAAATGGCTTTTATACAAAGGGTCTATGAAGTTCAAGTTCAAGTTCATTTCTTGCTTCTGTATAAGGATGAAAAGCACTGCTTCAGGCCAATTATGTTGAATCCACCACATTATAATGTCATTGAATAGAATTTGAACAAGGAGAGGGAATCTACTGCCTGGATAGCAGTGTAATTTGATTTATTTTTTCACTCAAATGTTCAGATCTAGGGCATGCTAAGATACTTATGATTTTGGCAGAGTCTCCAAGTGCTTTCAGTTAATGGCTTATGAACGGACATTTGTAGAGGATGAGAATAGTAAAATCTCAAGCTGTCAATAGGATCTCAATTTAGCATCAGAATGGCTTTAATACAGCATCACTAAGACATCAAAAAAACATCTACACAATGCTAATTAAACATCACAAAAAACTAAATAGCATCAACAAATCATCTATCATATCTGTGAAAATTCAATTGCCTTCCGGCCACAACTCTGGACTGCCGCCTCCACATGGCCTATTCAGACTCAATGTCCCCCGTCTCCCACGTGACATGGTTGTAGCTCTGCCGGAAGGGGCTGTTGAAGCTTCTTCTGGCAGGGGACTCTGCCAGACGTTCCCAGCAGACCCTCTCATTACGCTTGGGTCTGCCAGATCTGACCGGCTTCCTCCCCCACCATCGGAGCCAGCTCACCACCAGTAGTTGATCAGTTGATAGCTCCGCCCCTCTCTTCACCTGAGTGTCCAGGATATGTGGCTGCAAGTCAGACGATATGACCACAAGGTCAATCAAAGAACTGCAGCCTAAGGTGCGTTGGTGCGAAGTGCACATCTGGACACCTTTATGCCTGAACACGGTGTTTGTTATGGACAATCCACAGTGGGCACAGAAGTCCAATTGCAAAACACTGCTCGGGTTCAGATCAGGGGTGCCGTTCCTCCCAATCACGCCCTTCCAAGTCGCACTGTCATTGCCCACATGAGCGTTGAACTCTCTCAGTAGAACAAGAAAGTCCCCAGAAAGAACACTCTCTAGCGGCCCCTCTAGGGACTCCAAGTAGGGTGGGTATTCTGAGCTGCTGTTGGCTGCTCTTAAATCCAACTTTGAGAATTCATAAGAGTTTGACTACGCATAATAATAATAACAATAATAATAATAATATCAGCATTATTATGACTATTGTAATTGTTGTAATCATGCTTGTATTTAATGTAAGTGTCAGTACTTTAATTTGGCATCTTATTTCCCATCAACTGCATGTTCTTTGTCAAAATCTAATTGGTGGACTGGATTCAGCTGGAAAAGTGTCCCCGTTTTAAGTGGCATGGCTCTTCCAAGAGGATATCATTACTTCAAGCATCTTTCTTTTTAATTTGATATGGTATATTTACATCCTCCTAATGGTCAAATTGCTCTCTCTGGCAAGCAATGTGCAATTATGTTGGTAATGTATAATTTACATTGCTTTCCTTTACTGGATTTTTGAAATCAGACATAAGTCTTCCAGCATAGGGGAATTTATTTTCCACAACAGAAAATAACTTCATACATATCTTTTGTTACAAGAGTCAATCCCCCCCCCAAAAAAATCAAAATCTTTTATATAATCCCTGCTGAGACCGAATGATTGACTTCCAAGTTTGAGGCACATACAAAGTTCTTGTAGGAAGTAGAGAAGACCCAATGATGAAACTCACAGCATCTGTCACTAAACGATAAAAGCACCCGTGCATCTATGTCTATGAAGGTTTCAAAGTCTCAGTCATGAATAATCATCGTGAAATCTTGTGGTGGCCATGACACTTCATTTGGTTTTGTAAAAAAAAAAAAAACGACAAGTCCAGTTGCCTCAACAAGATTTGGCAAGGATGAAGACTCACCTTACATTGAGAGATGTTGGTGATAGAAAAGGAGACAATTTTCTCTGAGTGCTGTGACAGCTGGGTGGCACAAGAGGGGTTAGAAAATAAGAGTAAAAGTAAAGTTGGATCAGAATTTGGGCACAACAGCCTAAGGCAGACTGTTGAGGGCAGAGAGCAACAGAAAATCCAATCTGTGCGGGAGAAGGAAAGCATGGAATAGACATAGTGGTTGCTTTCAGCTGTTGATTCAATATGTTGCACCAATGTTGCAACAAGCTTGAGTTTATATAAAGATTTAGAATATAAAATGGTATGTCATAGTGTAAAGCAAAGTATGTCTCCATGCAGCATTACATACACATGCATTTTGTACTTTGTCATTCCACAAGCTGTGCACTGAAAATGATGCCAGACTGAAAAGAATCAACAAACGTTTGCATGTCTTTCTGCCAGCCTGTCTAAAGAAGTTGCCAGCCATTTATCTATTTATTTATCTATTCATTTATTTATTTATTTTACAGATTGGACAAAACAAATAGATATTTATGGGCAGAGTTTCTTAATCAATGACTTTACAAGTATAAAGGACCAGATCAACACAGTGTTATGTGCTGGTGCAATTGAGGTACACCCCCCCCCCGCATCTTCATTTCACATGTAGATTTTTCAAATGGATATAACGCTAAAATATGGAATATAACTGGATTGGATTAAAATATCAAATATTTAATCTTGATCATGAGAAAAAAAGGGCGTGCAACACAGCAGCGCAGTGGTTACCGTCTCCGCCTCACAGAACAAAGGTTTGATTCCCACAGGGATCCTTTCTATGTGGAGTTCTCCCCTTGTCTAAGTGTGTTTCCTCCGGGTTCTCTGTTGTCCTCCAACAGTCCAAATACATGCAAGAGGTTAATCGGAATAAATTTGAAGAAATTGCCCTGATGTGTTAATGAGAGTTAATGGTTGTTTTTCTCTATATGTGGCCATGCAATCGACTGGCGACTGGTCCAGGGTATACCTCACCTCTCAAGCCAACAGCTGGACAGCTGGAATAGGCTTCAGCATTCCCGTGACCCTAACTGCAGGATAAGTGGTAGATAATGGACAGATGGAAGAACGGGAAAAAGGGATACATATGTATATACATGTTCATTTGTATGAGGTGTGTGTGGGGGTTTATTTTGTTTTGATTTTTTTGTGTTGTTTTTGGTTCTTTTAACAAACACACACACTTCTTATTTGATGACGGGATCTTCATGTCATTTCTGACACTTTGATCTTACCTTTTAATATCTCATTTCAAAAAATGAGTTTTTCTCCTGCTTTGTGTCCATGGTCTCATGCATTTCAAATCCAAGCCTTAAAGTGACAGTTTTCTTTAAAAGGTTGTCTTGAAAAAAAATAGAGTACTGTTATAATCCTTGCTGTTGTTTTTTTTTTTTTGTTGGCATGGCTCTTTAGTCCTTGGTTGGTGCCTTCACACACATAAAAACACATAAACTGGATTTCGGACAGAGATTGAAAGCTTTAATTTCCACAGGTCCTGCAAAGTCCCTCTATCCGTCTAAGCTCAATCTCCTCTTCAACTTACACACAACCCCGAACCTTTGCAGAATGATTTCATACTGAAGACAGACAAGCACACACAGGGATGAGAAATCTTTCAAATGGAGGTCAGTTATCACATTTCTTCCTTGCTTGCGTTTTTTCATTCACAAATTTCCTCAAAAAACACCTTTTTACTCAATCTTATGAGTACAGTCAATGACGTTTGAAAGCCCATGGACAGGCAGGCGGAGAGTGGGCCAAAACATATTCACTCTTTTATATTGTGCTCTGCCAGCTTGGAGGGCTTGCAAATGTCAAAAAAACTCACATTTATATGATTTTATAAAAAGAGAAGTGAAAATATCCTGTTATAATTCATAGTTTAGGTAACAAAGATTCTGATAGTCGCAGAATCTTTTCTATGACCAGTTCATACAATTACTAATGCACATTCATTTTTAGCTTTCTGCCCTGCTGGGATTTTTATTAGTTTTTAAAGTGAAATCACTGAACTGCTGCCTGCACACTCCATCATGGCTCTTTTTTGGAAAACAGCATCAGCTAAATCTGCAACATGTAAAGAGGCCAGAAGACAGCCAGATGGTGGTTACCTGTGATACCATTTGTCAAAGAAAATGATGCTGAACCGCGAGAAAATATAGTTACTGGCAGAGGAAAACACTCTGTCTCTTAACTGTGTGTGCAATGATGTGAACTCCTGCCACTGCTTTATTTTTATCCTTGAATCATGTAAAAAATGTAAGGGAAGAGTAAGGGGAAAAGATGGTGTGTGTAAAAGGTTATGTGCATTTATTCAACAAGACTTCCCAAGGAGTTTCATATAATTCTCTCAGTCTTTCCGCATTTCATTATATACATTTCAGGTTCATTTCAGCTTTATTAAGACGTTGCGGCAAGGTTGGTGATTTGTATTGATCCAAGTCCAAACAAAAGAGTGTGTATGTATTTCAAAATAAATCCAGCATTTTACTCCAAAGCACAAATAGAGTATCATTCAGTGCACTATTGTGATATATTTACAAAAGATAATGACCACAACAAAAATATATTCCCTTCCTTCCACCACACTGTGGTTGATCGTCATACCAACCACCCCTTATACTGCTGTTATTCAAATGATGTTCATGAGATAGTCCAGAAATAAACAATAGGCCTGATTTAATGACATCTTCAATAATGCATCAAGTAGTTGTTTGTTCACTGACAGCTGGTTCGGTTGGTTTGTGTTTCTCGGGATGATCAACTTGGATTAATTGCAAAAATAATAACAGTTGAAATCATAGTTGTGATATTTTCATGATTTCATCCTGAATTTGGATGAAAAACAGAATAGGCACGAGAACAAAATGCAATAGGTGCTTCTGGAAGTAGGAGTGTTAGGATAAGCCATGATATGTATGTCTTGTTCAGCTACAGAAGAGAAATCAGTATGAAAGTCAATGATGGTTGCAAAATTAAACGAACACCATACAAAGTTAAAAAAAGATCTGATATGTAATGAAAGGAAAAATGAATCCACACACACAGGGTTTGGTTTCCTGTGAGATATGGGAAAGTCGTATCTGCCACCAGTCACATAAGCAGCATGTTCCATAACTCAAAATGGATATGAGGGTACAGAGGGCCGTCCCGCGAGTTAAAGCACAACATGATCCCTAAGTACAAGACATTTTACACAGTCATTTAACATTTCCATTACAAACTGCAAATGTCTCAGATGCTCTCCAGTTACAACACTGATAAGTTGTAAATTATTAATATAATGTTGTAATGGTAAACGTGTTGTGTATTCTTTGATTGCGTGGATTTTTCTGTCCAAAAAGAACCACCATCAGGATGTAGATTCAACAGGTCCCCTTCAAAGTGATATTTTACAGATGCAGTTACAGCCCCTTCTATTATTTTCAGGCTTACTTGCTAGCGGTGGACACATGTTCAGCAGCTTGCAAACTAGGCAAGCAAGGCTCTATGTTTTATAGGGCATGTTTTTCAAGTTAAAGCTGGTCATTTTAATTACTTATTCGTCTGAGTAAGGTTGGTAGAGCGGCTCGCACATTTGCTTACAGGTGATATCAAGCGTAAACATTGTGCCACGCACAAAGATTTCATTACATCTGGCCCAAACTCTGTTAAGAAGTTTGCCCTCTTGTCAAGATAAACTGAAGAAATGGAATTGCTGAAACAAATTACTGTTTTGAGTCATGTCTTTTAATCATTGCATGTGTCCATGTCCCTGCTTCAGTTTGCAGTTGTGAACTCAAATTGAGCTTTATTTACTTCCAACAATGTTGTTTAGACGAACTGGCAATATTTTGAATTAGAATTACAAAACTTCAAGCTGTTTCTTGTCTGTATGATTTTCACCTCATGCAATTGTAATGGTCCAAATACAGATGCCCTCGTCCAGCGCATTCAATTTACCTCTGACATCTGCATGGATAGTTTATCAATGTAATTTTTCCATGGTTGGAATAATCATTTCAGCAAAATACATAAGGTATGTATTTATGTTTAATTTCTTGTGACTTTAATTCTAATAATTAATTATAGATATTTCATTTTGTATGTCAGGCATTCTCTTGCTGCACAAACATATCCTCATTATTGCATCCATGTTGTTTCTTCACAAGGTGAAGATGGTACATTGACATTTAAAGCTGAAAAAAAAAATGTCTTCTGATATGATATAAGACTAATGTAGTCTACTGACAGTAAACTAATTTAATTTTCTAACATTAACAGACAAATATCAGACTCATATTCGCAGAACTCCTTTATGATAATAGTGAAGATGGAAAGGCTACTTCTTCATGCGACGTTCCTCAGGTTTTCTCTTCTATTCTGAAAGTCCCTACCTGCGATGAAAGACAAGGATTATTATTAAAATGTATGCATATAATGTAGCATATAACATTTACTTTCTATTTACTTTGAACTTTTCTATGTCAGCTTTATAAATTGTCATATTTTAAAGTTGCATTTTCTAAAATGGACATTCTATGTGTTGGCAACAGAGTAGATTTAATAAACCATTAAAAAACTGTAGCTTTAAAAAAAAGGATGCAATAACAAATATAATGCAACTACCATGGAAACACAAAGGAAAAAGTAATCTTATATCTTGCACCTTAACACTTTGATGCAGCTTATTGGAGCAAGGGGAGCATCTTCTCAATGCATACGTGAATACTGTTTCATCCAGGAGTTATATTTTCCGCAAAGAGTCTTGCCACTGAAAAAAGGCAAAGTAACGCATTGTTCCTCATATGTCCTGAAATGCAATGTTTTAATTAATCAGACCACCTAAGGGGATAACGGAGCTACATCTGTGATGAATATAAATGAGTGTTTGCAGGTCTTAAAACATTTTCAATAACTGTGAATATGCTACAGCATTAAAAGTGTAAGTCTTTGTAAATGTGTCAGATTGTTTATCTTTTTGCTCCTCCTGTGACTGAGTGTTGCTAATTGAGTGTGCAAATCACTGAGACAGGAGGTCTCAGACAGTGTTGACATTCAGGTAGTGGAAGGCCACCGTTGGGGATGACAGCTGATCATTCTTCCAGCCGGCACCCTAATTACGCAAGAGATGGAGAGAACCAAGGAGAGATGAGAGAAAGGCTTTTTAAACAATAAACAGGTTCCGCTTGCCTCCAATCAAGACGTCCATCCTGCTGTTTCGTCCATTCGTAATGGATGGCCAACACAGTGGGAGGAAAGCTTCCAACATCTCACCGTCTTCCTGCTCACTGAATAAGCCTCATGACCACCACACACACACAAAGACATACACACCGTCTCTCTTAACTTGAATCTCTTAAGGGCATTTCCCAATTATAACAAAGTCTTAAGCTCCTGCATGCATGTTGTCAACAGATAATATAGAAGAATCTCTGTCTTCCTATCTCTCTCTGTGGGGAACAAGCACACAAACACACATACACGCATACAGATACACATAAAGGCAGACATGTGCACACACCTTTTGATGTATAGAATCAATCAGACTTCATTGGACAGTGTTGCGATAGCCTCAGGATATTAGCAAGCTCGCTCTCTACTCACCCAGATGATAAACTCTGTATGTGTCCATGGGCTCTTGTGAAGCAATAACAACATCTCTGGCCCCCCTCGCCCTTTCGCCATCCATTATCTTGTTACTCAAAATGTGAGCAGCATACCATCTTAGGTTCCTGGGAACAGGAATGAAAGAGCTGGAAGCAAACAAAGAGGTTCAGGTGAAAGTTCATGTTTCTATCTACTGTGAAAATTAGTCCTTTATTCTTGGGTCCTCAGGTATGGTACCATCAAACCTTCATCCTTATCTCTGCTCACCAAAAATGTACTCATGTCCGTGCAATATTTAATTGGCAGCATGGCTTGGGCAGTGAAGTGTTATAGAAATTATCTGAAAACAACTGCTTTGATCCTCAAGAGACAATGTCAAAGATTTCCGAGCAAGATTCTGATCCTCTAATTGCACCTAAGCAGAAAGTTGGCTCCTTCCTCAGCCACCTCAACCATCAGTGTTTGTGTATTAGAATAACGCAACAACGAGCTTTTAAGGAACCAGGCCATATTTATCATGCATTCAGACAAGATTCAGACAACATGGGAACTGGCAACTAACCATGGGCCTCATTTCCTACAACCATTTTAGCTCCTAGTACGAGCGTCCGTTTACGGTTCCAGAGCTCATATGACACATGTGCTTGTTGATTGGTAGAGGTCATAAGGCCCATTACCCATCACCAGATACATACAACATTTTTAAACATTATTAAATACTAAATACTATGGGAGGCACGGAAGCACAGTGGTTGGCGCTTGCACTTCACGGCTAGAGGGTCCCAGGTTCGATCCTGGGCCAAGACGGGGCCTTTCTGTGTGGAGTTTGCATGTCCGCGTCGGTGTCCTCGGGGTGCTCAGGTTTCCCCTACCACTAACAAAAAGTACAATAGATCAGGGTGAATGACAGTGTGTTTGTGTGTATGAGTGTGGGACAAAGGATGCAAATCAGCCCAAGGCTACAATCTGTAGTGGTGTGTTTACATGCATGGTGTGTCATATGTGTTCATTAACATGCACTGTCCTAACCAAATAAATAAAAAACTGCGGTCACTGGTCAGCTGATTCCTATTACTTTTGACAAAATGGACAGATCCAATGAGGAATGGACTGATGAAGAGGTTCAAGCTCTTTCAGCCTGCTGCACCACAGACGGGATTTTGAGAGCTCGCAGCAGAACATAAACATTTTTTGCCAAATAAGTACAGCGTTAGCAAATGGCAGGGTTTTCACTCCAGTTTCACAGCAGTGCAGTGAGACAATAAAAGCACTTAGTCCATGGTTATTGTTTCTGCAATGTAGAACATGAGTGCCGTGGCAGCTTTGCTTTCCATGCTGTCTATATTGTCTCCCTCTTCTTCACTCTGGATTGTTTTTGAATGTGGCCCATGTTGCAGACGCTTGCTTCACACCAGTCTTTACAGCGGTCTCTTACGAATACAGAACTAAAAGGTTTGCCTGGAGGCAGGTATTTCCTCGAACAATATTTGAGTAGGACTGGTCTTAGAACTGTGTGATCAAACTTTTCTGTCTGACAGCAGCTATTGTAAAATGGTTTAAACAGTTTTAATGGAAATTGCTGTGTGAGTATGTACCATTTACTACACAGAGTTCATACCCAAGAATTAAATTCTCAGCCACATGCACATTTTTCTTTTAAACTTTCTCTGCTGCCAAAAATGTTCAGTTCTTCCTGTCCCTTGTTATATTTAGAATGATCTTCACGCAGAGTTTGCCACATATTGATTAAATATGTACCTTTCCTGTGGTCACTGGCCTTTATGATTTTAAAGATCCATGTCAGAGTGGTAGTAAATCACTGTAGCTATTCTGGGATGTGCTTGGTGACTGTATAATATTTTATCAGACTGCAAATATTATAACCTGCGGTGTGTTAGACAGTAGGCCAAGAGATCTTTGCCTTATTATCCTAAGGTATGGTGAATTTTCTGTATATTTTCAAAAAAAAAAAACCCAACATTTCAGCACATTCTTTTTAGTCATGGAATTTTAGATAATCAGTTAATCTGGCTACTTTTGGTTTAATGGCAATTTGACTTTCACTTACACTGAACCCGATGATATTGTGGTAGCACTGGGTGATGGTTTGTCTCACAAACCGTAATAGAATTGGACTGCTCAGCGGGTGGTTTTTGAGGTGCTATTTCAGTGTTCATGGTTTGAGGTGTTGCACTTCTTTATTTTGGCTGAAAGTGCTTGAATAAAACTGAGAATAAACACAATCCTGGTTCTGCTATCTCAAGCTCACGATTTTCAAATCTAAATTAGCGACTGAAGTTTGGTAATGTCACTTGGTGCTGACAAAAAGGCAGCCCTGCAGTTTCCATGCAGCCATGCAACACAAACGTTAGGAAAATTATGATGATTGATCCTTTATTTATATTTTACCCACCTCATACTACATGGTTTGAGAAATGCATTTCTCCCATCTTCAACAGAGTGGTCAACAAAGCAAAAACTCATTAGTGTCACATTTTTTCTATAAATATAAAATGCGGGCTCTGTTTTACCTTGTGGGACTACTTTTTTATCCATATTCAACTTAGTGAGTGAAATTGTGTATGAAATTCCTTCCTATCTGTAATATGGGGGATAATTTCCTGAATTTTTCAAGCTCCCATGACAGTTTTTTTTGTAGTTTGCATATAACATGTAAAGAAGACTTGTCCCTCAGCATAAATTATGTGGCTGAGAGCTACTTGCATTGCTCTTTGAACTCACACAGTTGTTGCTCATCCGAATAGTCTCAAACGAAGTAACACACGAAGACATGTATTGTTTAAAAAAAAAAGAAAAAGCTGTATAATGCAAATAAACATGCGTGACTGGAATCCACTTGAGATTCAAAGAAATTTAATAAGTCTCTCGAGTGTGGCAGTGGTTCTGACCTTGCAAACACCCTTTTCTTATCAACATGCCTGACCAAGGATGCTGTTGATCGTCATGTGACAGGAAGGTGACACGTCGTTTTTCGCTTTCTATGTTTTATCACATATCTGCTTGAGATTTTTGGCCATCAAAGTGCTTTAGACACACTAAGTTGCCATATACTGGGTGATCCCTTCAGGTGATCCGTGATCAACTGAGTATTGGAAATGTCAGCTGATGTGTGCACTTGGCTCCGTATGTGTCTCTATGTATGTTTGTGGATGTTCACCATGGTTGTCAAGTGCTTGAGCAGGCCAATCTCTCATCTGCCATCTGCTCAAATGAAATGACATGCAGCCAAACCAAACATACAGAAAGACAGAGCAGAGGCATCACTATGCAGCTCAGTAGAGCGGCGCGTCCTGACCCTGTCTGGGGCCCTCGCTCCTCTGCTGATTCTAATGAGCTCCCCCGGGACAAGACTTAGGTGACCGGCGTCCCAATGAGGTGCCAAAAGGGTGAGTGGGCGGTTGATATCGATACCCCCATATTAACATTGGGCTTGCATCAGCACACAACATCAACACAACGGTATCTGAGGTTTAAGAAAATAAGGAAGACGTTTCCATATCCACTTACAGCTAACATTTAGTGGGATACAATTGTTTCTTTCTTGTGGCAAATACTTGGTGGATAGGGTGGCGGGAGTGTCAGAAACGACAAATTTCGATTCAAACAAGTATAACACTAAATTCTTCTTCTTTTCCTTTCGGCTTTTACCTTCAGGTGTCACCACAGCGAGTCAACCTTCTCCATCTAACCCTATTCTCTGTATCCTCATCTCTCACGCCAACTACCTTCATATCCTTTCTCACTATGTCCATAAATCTTCTTTTCGGTCTCCCTCTCGACCTCCTGCCTGCCAGCTCCAATTCCAGCATCTGTCTACCAATATAGTCCCTATCCCTCCTCTGGACATGGCTGAACCATCTCCGTCTGGCTTCTCTGACTTTCTCTCCAAAACATCTAGCATGTGCCATCCCTCTGATGGACTCATTCCTAATCCTATCCATCCTCGTCACTCCCAAAGAGAACCTCAACATCTTCATCTCTGCTACCTCCAGCTCTGCCTCCTGTCTTTTCTTCAGTGCCACTGTCTCCAAACCATAAAGCATCGCTGGTCTCGCCACTGTTTTGTACACCTTTCCTTTCATTCTGGATGATATTCTTCTATCACATAGAAACCCCCAAATTTTTCTCCACCCATTCCTACGTGCTTGAACCCGTTTCTTTACTTCTTTTCCACACTCTTCATTGCTCTGGATTGTAGACCCTAAGTACCTGAAATCCTCCAACCTCTTGATCTCCTCTCCCTGTAGCCTCACCATTCCACCTGGGTTCCTCTCATTCACACACATATATTCTGTCTTGCTGCGACTAACCTTCATTCATCTCCTTTCCAGGGCGTACCTCCACCTCTCAAGATTTTCCTCAACCTGCTCCCTGCTCTCACCACAGATCACAATATCATCTGCAAGCATCATGGTCCATGGAGATTCCTGTCTAACTTCATCTGTTAGCCTGTCCATCACCACTGCAAACAGGAAGGGGCTCAGAGGTGATCCTTGATGAAGTCCCACCTCCACCTTGAACTTATCTGTTTCACCTACAGCACACTTCACCACTGTCTCACAACCAGCATACATGTCCTGGGCCAGTCTAACATACTTCTCTGCTGTTTCAGACTTCCTCATACCATACCAGAGTTCTTCTCTATGCTTTTTCTAAGTCGAATCTCTGCTACTTTGTGGTCTACAAGAGTAACCTCTTCTACCCTTCCCTCGCTTTCATTTTTCTCATTCATCAGCTCTTCAAAGTACTCTTTCCATTTTCCCATCACTATTCTAGCATCTTCCAATACATTCCCCTCTCTATCCTTAATCACACGGACCTGCTGTACATCCTTTCTGTCTCTATCTCTCTGTTTTGCTAACCTGTATAAATCATTCTCTCCCTCCTTACTGTCCAACAGAGCATACAAGTCATCGTATGCCCTTTGTTTTGCCTTTTCTACCTCTATCTTTACCTTATGCTGCATCTTCCTGTACTCCTGTGTGTTCTCTTCAGTCCCCTCAGTGTCCCACCTCTTCTTTGCTAACCGCTTTCTCGGTATACACGCCTGCACTTCCTTATTCCTCCACCAAGTCTCCTTATCTGCTTTCCTTCCAGACGACACACCAAGTACTCTCCTACCTGTCTCCCTCATCACATTAGCTGTAGTTGTCCAGTCATCTGGAAGCTCTCCCTGACCACCAAGAGCCTTTCTCATCTACTCCCCGAAAACCATACAACACTCCTCCCCTTTCAGCTTCCACCACTTTGTCCTCTGCTCTGCCTTTGTCCTCTTGATCTTCCTTGTCATCAGAGTCATCCTACAGACCACCATCCTATGCTGTCTGGCTACACTCTCCCCTACAGTCACTGATCTCTTTCAGATTACCTCATCTATACAAGATGTTGTCTACTTGAAAGCTTCTACCCCCGCTCTTGTAAGTTACCCTATGTTCCTGTCTTTTCTGGAAAAAAAGTATTTACTACAGCCATTTCCATCATTTTTGCAAAGTCTGGCACCATCTGTCCTACCACGTTCCTGTCCTGAATACCAAACCTGCCCATCACTTCTTCATCACCTCTATTGCCTGCACCAACATATCCATTGAAGTCTGCCCCAATTACCAATCTCTCATTTCTGGAGATATTCTGCATCAATTCATCTAACTCTTTCAAGAACGTCTCCTTCTCCTCTAATTCACATTCTTCCTGTGGGTCATTGCCAATAACAACATTGAGCATCACACCTTCAATTTCTAATTTCAGGCTCATAAGTCTATCTGACATTCTTTTCACCTCCAGAACATTCCTAACAAACTCCTCCTTCAAGATAACTCCTACTCCATTTCTCTTCCTGTCAGTACCATGATAGAACAACTTAAAACCTGCTCTCAGACTTCTAGCCTTACCACCTTCCAATCTGGTCTCCTGGACACACAACATATCCACCTTCCTTCTCTGCATCATGTCAACCAACTCTCTACCTTTTCCTGTCATTGTCCCATTATTCAAAGTCTCGACTCTCAGTCCCAGACTCATTGTTTAGATTGTTACGATGCAAAATTTAAGCTCCCCCAAATATATAGACTTATTTACAGATGCAAACCTATATCTTGCATTGTTTTAAAGTTGTTGTTTTTTTAGTTGCACAAAACCCTTATTTGCCAGCAACTTCCTTTAGTGATGCTAAAGGTTAAAAGCCAAATTGGCTGATCAGGTATTGTCTATGTGAGACGAACTCATTAATGTGTCACAATTCATTATAGGAGCTGTGTCCTCACCTTGTCAGGCGACTAATGAGAATATCAATCATAGGCTTCCCCATCATTACTCTTCTCACATATTGCCTGGCATCTGTGACTCTGTTGACTTCTCATCCCGAAAATACCACCAGGTCTGAACAGATCTGTCAGGAACAAATGTCAAACACAATTCGGCTCAGGAGTAAACACCTGCAAACATGGCTGACATACAGAATGTGAGCTGTCCTTCAGTGTACAGTACGAGGCTGGAGTTTTGGCTATACCCGTGTATTTGAGCTGTCAGATGCAGCATGTTCTTTATGACAAGGTGATGAGCTTTTGTGGATGGAGAGAAATAACTTGCAGTTGGACTGGAAAAGGAGAGATGGTACCAGCTTATGAAATATTAAATGCAAGTGGGTAAATCCAATATAAATTTAGCAATGGAAATTAACGAATAAAGCTTCCTACAGCAATGGACTAAAGACATCTGTTGCAAGAAAAAAATTGAAAATGATCATCTATTAAATGAAATGAAGGCGGCACGGTGGCGCAGTCGCAAGCACTCTCACAGCAAGAAGGTTCACGGTTCAATTTTGACAGGGAACCATTCTGTGTGGAGTTTTTCATGTTTTGTTTGGGTTTCTTCCAGTTTCCTCCCACAATCCCACAAAAACATGCAGTAAGTTTATTGGTGACAGGATAACTAGGGAGTGAATGGTTGTAGATCTCTGGATCTGACCCTGTAATTGGCACGACTCGTCCAGGGAGACCCCCACCTCTCACCTAATGACAGCTAAGATAGGCTCGAGCCCCCCGTTTCCCTGAGTGCAAGAAAAGCAGGGCCAAATATGAAGGAATTCATAAATGTAATTAAAAATGTTATCAATAAACTTAAAGTTTGGCATAAATTCTGTATGATTCAATGTCATAAATCCCATCTGTAATTTTAAGATGAGGGAATAATAAATGGTTTTGGCCATAAGTGTCTAAGGTCTGCACTGATATCTATTTAAAAAAAAAAAAAAAAAACAAGAGACAAGTAAAGCAATAATTGCATTGTAAGATGTGGAATCCAGACTTCATTCATTTTTGTCATTCCCTTTTTTTTATGTTCTTCAGCTAAATCAGTGGTTGACTGAATAGCTGCATGACTATTCAGCCTCTCTATTTGTCTTTTCAATCATCGTCTACACCACTTATCTCCAACTCAGGGTCATCGCGGGAATGGAGCCTATTCCAGCTGTCACTGAGCGAGGGACAAGTCAATCGTCAATCACAGGGCCACATATGGAGAAAAATCAACGAGTCCTTCTCTCTTTCTGACTTCTACACAGTTAAGAGTCTTCAATTTACCTGAAGCTTGTTTTTGGATTGTTGGAAGAAACCGAATAAATCATCAACACTCTCAGTTCTGACACATTTTACTCAAATCTGTAGCAAGGTAGTCAATACTGATTGAAGGGCAAACTTTAATTAAAACTGAAATGCGAGATCTTTATCGATGTTTTATCTTTTCTTTCTGGTTTTTGTTTTGATACATAACAAAAATTGGTTGATTCTAATGAGCAATGATTTATTTCAATATCTATATTGTATATTCCAATGTATTCTGGTTTATATTTCAAATCTATACATATGGGACTGTCTTGGATATTCAGATGAACACTGTTGTTGAATTGAAAATTACTTGAATGAAGAAGAAGCTCTGATTTTATGATTTTCCATGAAGTAATTTACAATACATATATTTTATTTGTGGTGCAGTGGTTAGCGCTTCCGAGTCACAGCACAAAGGACCCTGGGGCCCACAGGGGCTTTTCTGTGTGGAGCTTGCATGTTTTTCCCGTGTCTGCACGGGTTTCAGGGTTCGCCGGCTACCCCCCCCCCCCCCCCCCACCCACCCAACACAGGGGGCTAGGGGGAAAAAATCGCGAAATGTCGTAGAGGGGGAGAAAA